>JANHGB010010233.1:0-65227 GCA_026283785.1 Coracopsis vasa | reverse complement strand
CTCTCCTCTCCTCTCCTCTCCTCTCCTCTCCTCTCCTCTCCTCTCCTCTCCTCTCTTCTCCTCTCCTCTCCTCTCCTTTCTTTCTCCTTTCCTGTTCTCATTTTCATTTTTTTTTATTTTTCTTAATTTTCTTTTCCTTTATTTTCCTTTCCTTTCTTTTAAATTTTATTTTATTATCTAGTAGCTAATACACTCCTCCAAGAAGCAGGAAATCCTAGCTCTAACCAGTAACAGCACCAGTTTAGAGACTGGAGCTATTCCTCTCTTCCTCCTGAAACAGCACCACTATTTGCCACTATCCACCACTACTCAGTAAACCAAGGGAAGAAAGACCCAGGGAGAGTGCCCAGTCCTAGTACAGTAATTAGGGTCCTAGGAGATGGGTCCTAGGTTTCTCTCTCATTGTGAACTTTCTATACAAGACGGATGTGGGTGTGAGAACAGAGCCCAGACTCCCTTCTCTGAAATTAATTTCCTTACTTCTCGTGTACACCCAAGCTTTCCCTTCTGCTCTTTCTCCTCCTGACCTCCCAGATCTGGTATTCCTTCCTGCACAATGACACAACTCCACCAGAAAGACAGGGGAGGTTCCCTTTCCTTTCCCACACTCTAGCACTAGCCTCACAAGAACACATTCCCTTGAAAAGATGGGTACTTGTAAACTTGGGCAGGGCTGAGGCTGAGGAAGAAGATATCAGCTCTAGACCTTTCCTGGGTCAAACACTTCATATACTAAATTGATTGCTGCCTCTATGGTGACTGGAAGCCTTAAAAATTTAGAAAGGAGCCCAAAACTTTCTATTGCTGGTGGTTAGGGACAAGCTTTTAGCACAAATTTGGTATGCTCAGAGAACACTCATCAGAGTTTCAGGAACGTGTTAGTCTTCAGTGAAACAAGTCAGGTAACTACTGGAATTTCCCATCAAATAAGGAGTCATAAAGCTAGAAAATCTACATGACAGCCAGCCAGAGTTTGCTTGCTTAATCACTGTGTTGGAATTTGACATTCAACTCCTGTTCTGGATGCCTCAGGCCTTTTTGAATGTAGTGTCTTTATGGTATTTGAGCATGACTGAAGACTCAGGTGTTTCTGAAGAGTTTTCTCAGTCACCTCATCTATGAATGAAAGTCCAGATATATGGGATGAGGAATTAGTAGAAAGCTGGATGTTTCAGCAGCAGCAGATTGTTTTCAGCTAAGCCACCTCCTAAACTCAAGTATACTTTATTTTTTCTGGTTGGAAGGGGCTTATGCAGCAGCTCAGAGAAACAATTAGATTCAGGTTTTCATATGACCAAAGGTGATCAAAAGAAGATCATTTAATCAAGAAGACATAATAATGAGAAAGATGGCAAACAGGGTACATGGTAAATGATTGACAAGGTGCAGATAGGATGTTCATCATACAACCACACAAACATTCTTGCAGGATATGTGCCAAAAAAACTTCCAATGAAATGGAGAAAAAGACCTTCAAGGGCCATTATATAATAAATACATATATCTAAAAAAATCCCAGCAATCATACTTTCCCAAGATAAACCAAATATTAATAGAACCCAAACACATTTGCATTGTTTCCTGATTCTTTTTCCTATTGGTTTCAATTTATATTAGAAGAGGTAGTTTTGCAGGTAGGAAATTCGCTATTATTGAATACTTCCAGGGACGGCAGCAACTGCTTAGTAAATTATAGGTCACATCTGGACTCACTTTTATTACAGAACTAGCCCATTAAAACATTCATGTGTCATCTGTTATTTCCCAGAATTGCCTGACACCATTTTTAACAATTATATTTGCTACTTGCTTATCAGTCTAAAAATTTTCTTCAGTAAGAACAAGAGCAGCATTTAAAACAGTGAATGTAAACAGTCTGAAAGGACATAAAGATATTCTGAAAAGTTCTGATAAGAATGAAAATGTTTTACTTCCTGCACAAGTTTCTGCATGTGAAGTTCAGATGTATAAGTTTTGTAGATATTTGAAGTTTTGCCTTGCGTTCATCTGCTTCAGTCAAGCATACAATGTTCATTCCTGGTCAATGACAAAAGAAGAAGGAGGGAGAGGTTTAAAAAAAAATATTACTTGGTTGGTGTTTGGAAATGTAAAGCTTCATTAACAGTGTTAAATTCTACTAAATATAATTTATCTTTGTTTCTCCTTTATACTGTAATATAATGAAAACTATTAATAGCTTAGTAGTCCAAAAACAATTCAAAGTGCAACGGAAGTTTTTACATTTAATTCATATTTTTAATATTAGTTTTCAGTACGAGCCATGGATGATTGATACCCACCTGTAAATGCAAATCCTGTTTTAGTGTGACAAGTTTGTATCAGGATCAAAACCATATATATTTGATTACTCAGTCAGTGAACAAATTTAGGGATGCACTAAAAAATGTCTGCTCTAAATTGGAATAGATTGGCATTAATTTGCCTGTACTTATATTTTAGGATTTCATATCTGCATCATCTTCAGCATTTTGACCTTCATCCACTTCAACGTTGATAACTACCTGGTAAAAATTTACTGTTCCCTGTAGGTATCTTCAGTTCTCCAAATAGTAAGGAAAAGCATTGACGCTGCAATGGCTGTGATGCTGGCAGCACTTTTTTTCTTCTTGGTATTTAGAGTTAATACGAAGATTCATCCATCCCATAGGAGGCAAGAAGGACTTGTTCTCCCAGTCCTGCGGCAAGGCAGGTCCATAATATGAATGTTTTAATAATGAATCTGATTTTCAGTCCACATCTTCACACATGTATCATTTGTTTTTCTTTCTGAGATGGAATCTTCTTTCTAAACCAAAACAGTCCCTTTCCCATGAGATGAGATTTTCTAGCACTGAAGATTTTTTTCAGTAAGATGTCATCTTTTTAACAGAAGTAATCCAACTGAAGACATTTTTTTTTCTCAAATGGAAACAAATAAATAAAACCTCTGACTTAAGCAATGTCACTACCCAATTTTCAAATATCCTTAATCTTGAGATGAAGGTTTGGGATAAAGTGACTCAGGAATTCATAAGAAAAACAAAGTATACATATCATTGTGATTGTAAAGGCAGCTTTGCCTTAGTGCTGGAAAACAAAGGGAGGAAGATCATACACTGGAGACTGGAGCAGAGTTTTCTGAGAAAAAGTGTAAAATACACTAAGATTTTATGATTACAAGATGATATGAAGTCTGGCGGCTAGAAGTAATAAAAGATGACAAGACAGCAGATCTAGATGAATAATATCCTATCATTATGAAGTAAGTAGCAGGGGAAGCAGGAAAGCCTTTGGCAAATCTTATGGATAGCTCATTGCAGACGAGCAAGCACAAGAGGACTGATGGATGTCTAATCTAGTTCAAAAGTTTAAGAAGGATCAAAAGACTAAGTGTGATTCCAGCAGTCAACTGGCTGCTGAAAGCACTCATGTGGGATGAATACTATGTAGCACTTACAAATGTATAATTTGGCAAAGGATGGGTTGTGTCTCTGACTTAAAGAGTATAATCTTGGACCAGCCTATCCCAAGTTAAACCAAAATAGCAATATTGAATGTGAACAGCAAGCCAAAGATGACAGAGATGCACTTGAAGGTCTTTTATTAGAAAATTATAAAACTTTTTTACAAAAGATTATTTTAGTGTGATAGGGAAAATATTGAAGCAAATTAAAAAATTGAAAAAGTAGAAAATAGATTTATTTTCTTTTTAACAAAAGAAAGAAATGGCTTATACTGCAGTGGGGGAGGTACTTATTGTGCTCAGCCCTACCTTTTTTTCAGCTTATTTCAGCTAAATGGTATATCTACACATTTTAAATTATTTTTGTAATGACACAAAATTGAAGAGACATGTAAAAGCCAGTGCAAGAGAAGACACATTTAAAATTACTAGAGATCAAGAATTAAGAACAAAAGAGACATCTATGTCCTTCAGAAAATTTAATGTGACTACTTATAACTTTGCACTTTTAAGCATCATCTAAAACTGAACACAATGGAAAACACTTTGAAAAATTTCTAAGGTTGAAACACATGAGAAATCACAGGCATGACTCAAAAGTGTTCAGTTTGTTGGAGATGCAGCAACATTAAGAGAAAAATAATCCTTTCTCTATTTTCTTCTACAACTAACTGTAGTGCTCAGTCTCATATTGTCATACATATAAGATGACTCAAATGTTACCAAACTGTAGGTGTGCAAAGTGAAGTGTACAGAAGACATTCATTCAGGCAGATATGCTCTTTTAATGCTACTCTCATAACAAACTCTGTAAAGCAGAAACCTAATCTAAATGTCAGTGGTAGCTGAATGAATATAATTTCAAAAGCAGTAGAATACCAGTATCAATAGTTTCTCCTTGCAAGAAAACCTGGATCTTAGTTAATAGTTAATAGTACTCGCATACATGCTCACTCAGGTCATGAGGGATGACAGTAAAGTTTGTATTAAGCATCTTTGACTACTCAGCAAAATGTATCACACTTAAATTCTTTGAGACATGAACTGTTTTCAACATGAACTGTTTTCCGTGTGTCTTAGTTTGCTTCAGTACTGTTTTATTCCATACTGCATTTCCTCACATAATAATGGTGTAGTTCATTAAATTTGAGACCACAGTTTAGGTATCTAGACCTCATTTTGTTCTCACTCTACCTTCTGAAACCTTTCAATGGGTTCAACTCACCTTTCTCCACAGCTCAATACTGAATGCAGAAGCTTCTTGTGGATAATTTCTTTTTCTGTGAAGTGTGTATAAGTACAGATTTTCAGCAACTCACAGATTTCATACACTGTTGTATGCAACTTCTTAACACAAAGAAACCTGTAATACTCTCTTCAACATTTCCCTCAAAATGTGACCCTTTGGCCTGATGGCATCCAAGGACCTTTGCTTCACAGCTCATTGATTTTCTTCTGGTTTCTGTAGCCTTTACAATTCACCTTACTTTCTCGTATCCTGTTTTGTACCAAAGCTAAATCAGGCCTCTACTTTTTTCATATGTCAGGGCTTCTCACTAGTAACAAGTAATTACATCTCTTTCTCACCTATAAACCCGTCTCTTAATCATCTTGATCACCTGACTTCTTTCAGGGATGTTCAATTATCATGTCAAAAGCAGTGCAAAATCAAACAGATCTGATGAATCTCTTACAATTTTCATAGGAAAAATGCAGGATTTTCCTCATTCTCCACTCTCAACTTTTGATGTTCACATTAAATACTATGATGTGCCATGCATTGATGCAAACACTTGGAGAAGTCTGATGTGCTCCAGATAAAAGCTGTTTTCTTGTAATGTAAGAAGATAATTGGAGTAAATGCACAGAATGATGACTTGAAAAATCACAAGTTGGAAATATTGCCTTACTGTTCACTCTCTTCTGCTTCTACAAGTATAGGAGCCTGGAGCAATCACCAGAATGTGGTTCTGAATGCTGATCAGCTCCCAGTCAAAGAAAATAATTTTTGCAGTGATAAGACATCATAATTTCAGTCTTCAGTAGCTAGGGGCTTCTCTTCAAAGCAGTCAGATATGGGGTGGGTCTTAGCTAGTAAATTTAAAATCTTAGAAATTATCTACTTCCTTTAAACAGAATGAAACCTGAATGCTTACACATTCACTCAGATATGCAAGGAGAGCTTTCTTGCGCTGGCCATGCCATTTTGTTTCAGGAAAACAGCTTCTGGGGAGGCCTTTGTTGCAGTACGAGAGTTTCTCATATGATAAACCTCAGTAGAAGATGACAATTTGCACAAAACCACACCCTTAACTGCTAAACTTGCTAACTGAAAAGGTAAGCCTTACACTGTCTGTATCATGCTGTGTAAAGTTCAGATTCACAAATGTCATCAAGCTTTACCCTGCTGTACTGGAATGAATATTAGTAGAAATACAGAAAATGCAAAGCTGCCTGGATAAGTTAGATAAAATCTCTCATACCATTGTGTTCATTGATGATGTCAAATTGACAGTTTGTGTCATGAGAGGACATGATTCTTGCTACTGCAGTTAGACTGGACAGTCCAAACATCCCCTTAAGCCCTGTCTTGCTGGCCACACCAAATGTCATAGCACTTGAAAGTGTTAAATACCTGTCCAAATGTCTCACAGCATACACAGTTCTTCTTCTAGACATTGACAAGCCATTCAATATACAAATGAGAGCAATTGTCTCAGTGGTAGGTCAAATACTGCTAAAAAAAATCTTTTAACTATGGTAAATCAACAAGGTGAATTAAACCTTTATAAAAATACAAATAATACACATATATAGAAACAACAGTCAAACAAGTAGCAAAACCTGTTAACAGCCAGTGGCTGAAATTCTGTGATGTGAACATAAAAGAAGGGATGTGTGCTCCAAAGAAAATAGAAAGCATTTACTGTGACTGGGGAAGGAGATCTCCAAACCGCCCACAAGAAAACAGCCTGAAGTCATTTCAGGATACAGCTGATCCAGAACAGGAAGGCAGAAAAACCTTCCAGTCTATTGTCTACACTTCTTTAAGCTTACCCTGAGACAAAGAGGCTGTGTGGTTAGGAGGTAAAAGTGCAAGCTGAGATTTGAGGGACTCATGCTCTCATTCTGTTTTTGTTTCTGAATCATTTAACTGGCTTCAGCTATGTCTGTGCCTTCAGTAAAATAGACATCAAGTACCTTTAAAATATGCTGATTAAAACTGTTTTTAAAAAACACAGTATTATTATGTTAACTGAAACCTTTCCCTCACATGTATCTTGCAGCTTCCCTTTACTGACAACTTCTTTGCTCTCAGCTGCCAGTAAATCTTGACTCCTCTCATCGTAGCACGCCCATTCTCTTGAGGACACAGCCTGATGTGAGCCATTCGAATGCCTGCCAGCCCCCTTTCCTTGCAGCTCAGAAGAGTGAAGATACTGCTCAAACATTCAATACTGCATGAAAACAAGTGCACAAGTCATGATGTAGTCAATTCCACACAGGGAAAAAGCAATTTTGGGAGGGCCCCTTCCAGCAATAACATTCAAAGGTTGTTATTAATATGCCTTGGTTTGAAAACACATTATTAAAGAGATCAGATACTTTTAAGCAGCAAGATGGGTGCAGAAAAGCAGTATAGACAACACCTCACTAATACCTGCTTGGAAATAGCATCTTCATTCCATTGAAGTCTAACATTTGTCCTCATAATTGTTTTCCTGATAATCACCCATCAGTAGCCTGGCAAATGAAGATGGAAATTTAGCATCTCACTGTTTTAGAACAGGTTTGTCCACCAAGGTGCACAGGGAAGAAAAAGCAAAGGAAGGAGCAGTTCTTTGACTCCTCGCTTCTTCATTCAAAGGCAAATAACAATGCATCTAAAAAAGTTGCACATTTCATAACCCTTACCACAAAGGGTACAAATGAATAAGAGCAGAAACTGTAGTTCTCCTGACCTGGCTTGACAGCTCCAGAGAAAAATAAAATAACCACTCTCTTTTGCAGGAGCAATCATTCCAGTAAAGTATCACCATGAATCCCAGCCTCTATTAAGTGTTCTGGGTAACATGACTATGACATTGTCGCCATGCTTATTCCTAGAGCTCAGAAACGAACAATAATTGGCAATAATCTAAACCAGGAAGGCTCCAGCCTATACAAAATGCACACCATTGTCATTAGCATTTATGAATTCTGATCACATTCAGTTTTTTGAGGACTACGAATCCTCATTTTATTAGTGTTGGTAACTTTCTTTCAAAATTAATTGTGGACTTCAAATGCTGAGCCACATATCTAGCTTTTACTGGCTTTTACATGCTATTTTAGTAGCCTTTCTGGATCTGAAATGTTAAGTTCTGAAAATCTTACTCTTGTGAGTAATCTTTAGCCTCCCATGCCCAAGGCACTCATTTCATGAAAATGAACATCTGACAAAGACCATCTATGCTGGCCAACTATGCAGAATTAGGTCTAAGCAAATTTTCTTACCCAGCTAATAAAGCCTGACTTTGTTCTGTGTTCAGAAGCTGAATTGCTCTTAACTCCAGTCTCATTCAGCCAGTGCTTTACTCAAAAGCTCACTTTTAGATAAAGACATGCTGTCAGACTATTGGCTGATTCTAATACTTTCCTGTTTCCTGCTTCAGTCTCATATAAATTTCTTCTTCTAAAACCGTACCCTGCCAAATCTTTTCAACCATATGTTCCTTGAGTATTTCTTTACTTTAGGAAGTAACAGATGCCTGCCCTAAGGAAAAAAAATCAATTTATTTCTGTTACTTGGTTCCAGTAAAGTAGCACAGTTATTTTGCTTTAAGAAAAGGGCAACCAATCCTGAAAGGACACTTCTTTTACCTTTAAGAAATATTACATAAGTGGTTTGCACTGAATAATTTACAAACTTATACAGAAGAATTATTCAAAATAGCTCAAATTGTACATTCATCATAACCTTTTCCTTCAGCTTTCTACTAATTAATACTTCTGAAAATTCCTAATTTTAAGTTTCAGGAAACATCCATGTTTTGAAAAGTATCTCCTTTTATGTTTGTAATGAAATATACATGAACAATTTTATGAATTTTAATGAATCTTTATTAACTTTGGTCAGTTAACATTATTCATTAACAATTTATAAACACTTCAACCTAGCCCTATTATGCAGCATTATGAACTTTTATGAGAGCATTTGATACAAAACAGGCATGATAGCAATTTTGAAATAGAGAACAAAAAAAAAATCCATAGACTGTCTGCTAGTTCAGAAGCTTCTGTATCTGCCAACAACACACTTTTCTCAAATTAAACTTTCAACAGGCTCATAGATACTGTTCACGTGAGTCTGCATAGATCTAGTCACGTCAAACTTCAGACCCTAAACAGTGCTACTGTCTCTATCTGGAAACAATCCCATAGGAATTACTGAATTCACCTAAACCAGCCCCAGTGTAAAATACAATCTGGATTGTGGTTCAATTATGTTCAATCTTTCATTTTGGAAAAAGTAATTTTCTTCATATCACCTAATGGCCTTGGAGTTTTCTTGGTAAAATTGAGTCGGGATTTGCCTTATTAAAAAAAAAATAAATAAAATAAAATAAAAAAGAGCATTTATTCTTCTTTTACATTAGGTCTGTATAGAGTTTGCAAGCACAGCCCATTCAGCCCTTGGAAACTCTTTGTATGGTTTTCTGATAAACTGGTATCCGTGTCCCTTATGTTCGTGCTATAGTTACCTCTTCAGCACCTGCAGAAGACAAATATGATTAGCTCTGTTTAGAGAACAAAGACAAAGCTCTTTAAGGTCACTCATAAAGCAGGTACACATGCTTTGGGTATGAACTGAATTTTCCTGCAACTAAACATTAAACACCTGAGCTGCCAGACTACCTTTCCCCAGAGGGAAAAGGGCTGGCCTGACACAAACATCTATGCTGGAAACTTAACCTAAGCATCAATAAACACAGCTCTGTGGATGGGAGCTGTGTCTCAGCCTCCAAATGCTCTGATTATGCTCTAGCTATCTGTCCTTTTCTCTCACTATTTGGGATTTTGTGAAGACCATTACTAGATCTCTAATTAACATCAGGCATTCCAGGGTTGTGAGTTACATTGCACTGCTGAGTCAGGCATTTCAAGACAGAACACACACCTTGCTGGGTTTCTACCTGTGCATTACTCACTCAATTCAATGGATGAAACTGCAGCAGAGGGGTTTGAACCCGAACGCCAGTTGTCTGAGCTATACCACTGACACTTCTTTAGGTAAAAGAGGCATGTACCAAATAGCAGCATCTGAGCTATGCACTGCCTATGAAATCTGTCACAGCAAGAAATTTCACCAAACATTTTTTATTGCCAGAGGAAAGAGAAAGTGGGAGAAAGTGGCATTGTGCTGATAAGAGCATATGAAGTATATAAGAAAATACAATTTGTTGGGGATGCAGGTAGATGAAAAACATCCTCATTGACAGAATGAGTTCTGCAGGCACGTTTTACTTTTTGTCTGGCCTCTCAATCTGTGTGATCAATAAAGTGCATGTTTTGAACCACTCCAATCTGATCTATACTCAACACTTTAAAATCAATGCATTGGTGTTTTCCATAGACAGCACACCACAATTCACTTTCCTGTGCCTAATCCATCCACAAAATGCATTTTGTCAAACTATTCAATCCTCTTCCTTTAATGAAGCACATTCCATCAAAACAAGCCATCTGCTCTTGTGACAGAATGAATTCTGTCTAACGCGATAAGCAGAGTATGAAGGGAGGCATTTTTTAAAACATGTATGTTTTACAAAAGGGAGCATTCCTTATTTAGCAAGACATATCTTATATTCTTTATGAATTTTAAAATACAGCACCAGTGTAAATCACCAGATGAATTCTACATAGCTTGTGAATAGAAATGTATACAATTCCTGAAACTTTCTCTCTTTAGAAAATTAAGGAATGGGAATGGGGGTATTAACTAACTTCATCCTTTGCAAACTTGAACGAAATTACTGAAAAATTGATCTGGTTTATACTCTTAAAAGTTTTATAGTGATTAACTGTTACAGAGGGAACTGTGTAGAGGCAGCTACAGCAACAAGTATAAGCCCTTAAAAATATGCTTCTTGTGTTCACAGTGGTTATTATTGAGTAATGAAAATCTCTTTATTCCATCAAAAGATGCCATAAACAAAAAAAAAATTATTTTCAAAAAGAAAGAAAACGAAATATGACCTTAAAGCCAAACATTAACATTCCTGACATGTGGTCCAGTAGTCTGTGTTTGCTATATGCCAGGGATATTTCATGGATTGCAATGAACACTGAAATTGTAACTGATGTGTCATTTGTACTCTCTTCCTTCTGCCATGTGAATCACTCTTGCTAGAGCTTTTCTATGTGAAAAGTCTGGACAGGATATATACACACATGTACAGCTCAGGTTAAAGGTTTCATTAGCATGAGCTTGATCTGGCTGCATTAATTCACCATCACAAGTTGTCCTAAATCAGAGCACATAAAATGTTTATCTTAACACCAAGCAACTTAGTACGTGATATACATCACATTCTACGTTACCGTAACTATATCAAATGTCATTTGGGCTGAACTTTTTTTCTGCAATGCTTTTGTGAAACAGCTTCTTATACTTGTCCCAGAACAATAGTGACTGCAGTCTCTTATGGAACCAAGGGGATGAAAGGCTTGTAACTTTTGCCAGAACAGACCTTCCTATGTGGGCTTGGCAGAGACTCACTAAAAGCACTGTTTGGTGATAAAAACTTAATACCTCAAAATAAAAAAATACAAACAACTGGAATGCTGAGAGGGAATCAGCAGAAAATCAGGTCTGACTAAATACTGGAAAATGACCTTGAGAAAATCTGTGAGGGAATTTCTGAGCTGAGTGGTATCTGAAAAGGAGCTGGGAACTATTTAAAAACAAACTAACTGTCCTGTTACCTTACTCCGGTAAGGTAAGACAGGTTTTCTACAGTCTTGACAAACAAAAGCCCTTGTGTTTCTCCTCTTACTCAACTGGATGGCCCTGGACTTTGGCTAAAGTCCTCAAGATAAAAATGTTTATGAGTCTTATAATTCCAATTTTTGAGAACAAATATTCTCCCACTACCACCTGCAAACCCATCTGCTTTAATTACTCTAACTGCAAATCTGGCAAAACCCAGCATGCTTTCCCCAGGTATAGCCAAAAGATTTTTCTAAAATACGATATCCAACACCTTTCCACAGCAAACAGAAAACCAGACTACATATGTATATGTATGTATACACATGTATATCTTTGCAAGACAAATGTTAGAATGTCAGGTATATTATAACACTGTTCAACATCTAAAATCAAGCTAAGTGATCTAGGGCAAAATCCTGCCTAAATTTTAAGATGATAGAAAACCAATCAAACAGCAGGTAAGGCACACATAGGTGTTTGAGAGACAATAGGAGCAGCAGAACAGGTATTGTGAGTGGCTGCAGGCAGTGTGAGGCTGACACCAGCATTCAGAAGTGCAGGCGACAATGTGCGATGCTGTGATTGCAGTCACTTGCTTCCAAAGCCCCATTTGTCCTCAGGACCCAGGTCTGACTGAGTTCTGTGCATCTTATGGAGCACCATTCACCTCTCTGCAGGATCAGCACTTTTGTGTGCATAGGTGTCACACAGAAGTGCTGAAATAAAATGTTCAGTTCACCTATCTGATACTTAACTCACAAAAGGTTCAGAAAGCTTAATTTGGGAAGCCCTTTGAAAAGCCTGGATGAAAGATGTGCTCTCTGATGAGCACAGTGAACTGTTTTTTTTCCTCTACTGTTTAATAGAAAGCTATGTTGAAATGCTCTTCACTGCACAAGTGATTTTGAATTGCTGACAAATGAAGAAAAATTAGTGCTTCATCGATTGTATTTGCCATGTTTCCAGCCTGCAGGATTTTGCATGCCAAAGTCCCATCCACAAAAACACTGAAGATGACAAAATATGTGAGTTCTCTGATCATCCTCAGCATAAGTTTTTCAAAGAAACTTAAGGATATGTTCCCTATGGTCAAAAAGATGTCCTTGAAAAAGATTTTTAAAAATAATAACTGCTAATGTTCACATCTAAATTTTAGGCTCAGAAATGGAAGGCTTATGATTTAGGCTGTACGCATCAAGTATAGTGGATTATTACTATCCAACATAACCAGGTTTCACAGAAATGTACAATGCAGACCTTGCTAGTAGGTTTCAATGAGTTATGTCTTTTTTAATCTCAACTGCAGAATAACTGCCTCTCCAGTTCATAAATATATAATCATCCTTATATACGTCTCCATTTACTCTTCAAATGTATTGAATCTATAATGTCACTACTAGTTTGTAATGGAATTTTTGAAACAAAATTTAGCTGGAAGTCAGTAAGTACATCAGAGCCACATGCCTAGCCTGTCCTCAGTGAGCTATTGTTTAAGACATTCTGATTTTGTTAAACCAAAAGAAGATTTGGACCAAACGATTCCCAAACTAGGACTGTATCTCAGGTCTGACAGTGTCTCACAGGAGTGAATATTACCTCTGCTCTGATACGCTTTTGAATCTGGGCAAAGGCACATCTCCCACTGGCTTTAGGCTGTAAAATCCTGCTCATTGCTGTCAGCAATACAGTTTTGTTAAAAGAGGAGCCTCAGCCATACCAAAGCAAAATTTATCCATGTGTAAAAGCAGTCTGATGTTGTCCAAAGAAAATACTGGACTGATATATTTTTGGCTTTTTTATTTATTAAACTCAGAGCAAATATTTTTACTGCTGCAAAATAAACACAGATATATTTTCACTAAATTTAGGCAGCAAAATTATAAAAACAAGATGTCTTCAACTTTGCTAACTATCCTAGCATGGGATCCTTGCATGAAAATTTAACAGAGCATCTGAACTATTAGTGATGCTTGTTTTCAGTAGACTGCATTTGACTGCAGAAGTGAAGCAGGAGCATAAGGCTCAATGACTCTAAGGGGGATATTTCAAGCCTTTTAACCACGTACTTAGGATTCTTGTTCAATAAAAGGTTCCTTCTGTTTCAGCCAAAATTTTAGCCATATGAAGACAGTGATCCCAAGTAAAAAAATTCCAACCAGCACCAAACATTTATATGATGACTAGGATAAAAACTGAAGTTAAGATATCAGATCTAAGCTTGTTCTGATACTCATTTTAATTGCTTCTTTTCTGTTGCATTTGAATTATAAGAAATTTATTAGCTTGTTAGTTTATTATCACTCACTGATTAAAAGAAGAATCTCCAATTCAGTGACATCTGGTTCTGCAATAATAGAAAACACCTACTTAACACCTATTTAACCTTGGAGGGACGTGGAAGTATTATTTTTGAGGACTATCACATTCTGCCAAAATATGGTGAGGCTTGTCTTTCATTGCTCTCTGCTTCAGATGCCCTAGGACAGTGGTCAAATAATTAGGTTAGATATACTTTAAGGTAAGACACTTCCAAGCTCTGCAGCGTCAAAAGTACTTAAGTATTGATGTGTTGTTTGAAGCCGAAGTGTCACACCCTTTTTATTTAGTCTCTGAATGACTAGACTCTTGATCAGTCAGATTTTCACACTTATTTTATCTCAAGAATCAGGTAAACACTTCATTTAGTGAGAAGTTCCATCAGCTGAGAGATTTAGGTGAGTATATTTCTGTTATATATTCTTTTCTCTTGAATTATGTTTATAATTTCTTATGGCAAAAAATTGCGAAGGATGGCTGCAAAATATTTGTTCCAAATACTGAGACTGAGTTTCTTTGCAAGAGGTCATTTTCCTTCTCAAGACGTTGCCTGCAAGTACATGTGTCCTGTTTTCAGTTGTAACAGTTATTTTTCTTCCTAGTAGCTGGTGCAGTGCTGTGTTTTGGTTTCAGTCTGAGAACAATGCTGAGAACACACCGATGTTTTTGGTTATTGTTAAGTAATGTTTGCCCTGATCAAGGACTTTACAGTTTCCCGTGCTCTGCCAGTGAGGAGGGGCACAAGAATCCAGGAGGGAGCAGCAACAGAACATCTGACCTGAGCTAGCCAAAGGGGTATCCCATACCACAGCACAGCATGCCCAGTATATGAGGTGTGGCGAATTACCCATAAAGGATCAATCACTGTTCAGGCTGGGCTGAGTATTGGTCAGGGGGTGGTGAGCAATTGCGTTGAATGTCACTTGTGTTTTCTGAGCTTTCATTTCTTCTCTTGTTGTTTCCTATTATTATTACTATTGTTATTATTGGCATTCTTTCTATTATCTCTATATTTTCCTTTATTTTAATTATTAAGCTGTTCTTATCTCAACCTGTGGGATTTACATTCTTTCAATTCTCCACCCCATACTGCCTTTGGGGGGTGGAGAAGGTGAGTGGGTGAGCGAACAGTTGCATGGTGCTGAGTTACTGGCTGGGTCTAAACCACTACAACATAAGAACATTGTACGGAACATTTTTCATAATATAACATTGTTCAGTTTCTGTGCAGATATAGTTAATAAAGAAATATGAAAGTCTTCTCTCCCACCGAGAGCTTTACTAGTCTTTATTTCTTAAGTAGTGCTTAGCAGGGATTGTTACTATTATAGAGTACTGTAGACAGTATGAGACAATGTACAGACACAATTGAGGGCTTGATCCATTTCCACATGTAGCTGTAGACATGATGAAGTAGGTGTTTGCTCCAAACAGCAAGAGCAACAGAAGTGGCTGGTACCTGAGCACCCCACCAACGCTATAAAGCACACCATGGAGATGAACAGCCCTTGATCTGCCTCAAATGTCTGAGACGTTTAGAGTTGCATTAGCAAGAGCTGATGAGTAAGGAGGTAAGATAACTACACTCAGCCTTTCAGGCTGACTAATGTGTTGTCTAAACATACAGGAGGAAGAGGAAAGTTCTGTAGACGTTTGAGAAGTTCTTACAAACGGGCTTCCTGCCAGAAAGTCTTTTTTTAATCAAAAAGAATTACCTTTCAAGAACTTTACACTAAAATTCAATAGTTTCATGTAGATGGCTTTTTTCTCATCATAAACATGAAGAACATAATTCAAAATCATAAGTATTACTGAGTCAAGGTGAGCCTATATAAATGTTCCACTTTTCCTTCATAAAAAGACAGGGGGGAAAGAAAGAATATCAAATGTTAATAACACTCATGAACTAGCTGCAGAAATATAGAAAGTAAAAGTTAGCTGTAAAATGGCTACTTCAGGGCTGCCGCACTTCCATTGTGCAAAATATAAAGGGTAATTACCAAACCTTTCTAGAAAAAAATAGTGGGAATAACTCTTTGAGATTGAAAGGTAAGTACATAACAGGCAATTACAGGAAGATAGTGAAGACAAAATTGTTTTGTGAAACAAGGTTTTGCTAGATTTTATTTATTTATTACAGAAACTTGCATGTAAGTAATTTTGCCCTTCTTTCGTAGGTTTTTTTATACCTTTTATAAAAAGCAGTTCTCAAAACCTCTGCTCCCCTAATTTATTTATTTTAGAATATCAAAATATAGAATTTAGTGCACTGTAATAAACATATCATCTTTATTTCAGCTCAGCATCTTATTTTCTAATAAATTTGTGGATGATATGGTTTACATTAAAAATAGGGCTTTTAAACTGTTCATCCACCTTATTTGTACATACAAAAAATTTTCCATATGCAAACAATATTGCATTATATTTTACTACATATATTGCAGAAAGTACTTAACAGACTTCCCATTAAACCAAATCCACACAATCGCAGAATCATAGAATGATTTGGGTTGGAAGGGACATTAAAGAACACCTAGTTCCATCCCCCTTGCCATAGACAGTGACACCTTCCACTAGACCAGGTTGCTCAAAGCCTCATCCAACCTGGCCTTGAGCACTGCCAGCGATGAGGCATCCATGTCTTCTCCGGCCAACTTGTGCCAGTATCTCATCACCCTCATAATGAAGATTTTTTTCCTAATGTCTAATCTAAATCTCCCCTCTGTCTGCTTAAGGCCATTCCCCCTTGTCCTGTCACTATATGTCCTTGTAAAATGTCCCTCTCCTGTTTTCTTGTAGGCCTCTCTAGGTATTGGGAAACTTATAAGTTCTAGCTTTGACTGCTCCTGGTAAAGGGCTTTTGGAAATGATCCTCCAGGAGTTTAGTATACAAAACAGAATAGAATCAGAGAATCACAGAATCATAGAGTCAGATAGCTTGGAAAAGATCTTTAAGGTCATCAAATCTATTTTCCCATGATTGCCAATACTGTAACTTAGCCATATCACTGAGGACCTCATCTACACAGTTTTTGAACGCTTCCACCGGAAGGTGGGATGTGTTTCCACCACTCTCCTGGGAAGCCTGTTCAAATGCCTGATCACCATCTCTGTGAAGAACTTTTTCCTAATATCCAATCTAAACCTTCCCTGTCACAGCCTGAGGCCATTACCTCTTGTCATATCGCTTGTTACTAGGGAGAAGAGACAGACATCCACCTCACTACAACCTACTTTCAGGTAGCTGTAGAGAGTGATAAGGTCCCCTCTCTTCTCCAAACCAAACAACCTTAGTTTGCTCAGCCATTCCTCATGCCCATGTTGATGCATGAAACCTCTTACAACTGTTAAGAGAGCATTAGTACAGAAGAGTTTTCTTCTGTGTTAACACATACATTAGATATATGTACAGATATTATGTATCAATTATTTGCTATGTTTCTTGATTATAAGTATGTTACAATGGTTCTTGGACAATGAAAATAATAATTGCAGCACTATTTTGTAAACTATACCCTTTTCTTGTAAATTACCCCATTCTGAGATTGCAAAATAAATCTGGGTCAAATCACACCACCATTTTTGTCACCTTTTCCCAAGCTAGCAGGAGTGTAAAATTAAAAAGGCTAACACCATGTTATTCAAAAACACTCCAGAAAGTTCTTGGGATAATTTCACCATTCCTGTAACCTGATAAAACCAGTTCAAAGTTAACCAGTTTTAAGGCCTTTGACTTGGAGTAGGATATGCCAGAGTCAGATGTGAACCTTCATTTCCTCCTAACTTGCCTTCGCAAGTACAGTAGTATCTAGTGACTCATCTAAGTTCGATATCTTAAAGATAGTAATAATCATGTTACCAATAACAATCACTCCCTTTTTTTCCAGCCTACAGGAGACACAGTTTAAGCTATATGGGTTGGTTCAGTTTTTGCTTCTCTGTGTGTGGAAGAGAGAATTGCTGTATGTGAAAAGCGATTACTGAGCAAATTAACTCGAAGACACGGTACATAGTTACCTCTCAAATATTGAGGTCAGTAGTTAATCATTTACATTGCATGGGCCAGGAAGATCCATTCGTTAATGCAGATCCTGGTGAAAGCATAAGCCTAAAGCCCTTCCTGCCGATGTGGCAGCAACTTTTCCTACAGACTTTATTAGAAAAATTGAAAGCCAAATCTATGACAGAATTAATAGTTTTTCTCAAAACCTGTTTATCAATTAATACAAAGTATTTTTCAGAACATTCTGAAATATTGGGCAAAACTTCCCCCAAAGCTAGACCACCTTTAAGAGGAATTGGTGAGAACTGGTTTCAGGAACTGGTGTCTAGCACAGATCATCTCTTAAATAAATCAAAAATCAAGTTAGGAATTCATATTGTTGCTCTTAGAAAAAATTTTTGCTTATTTTTATGGCATATTTATAAAAACAGAACATGTACATTTATCCATGAAATGACAGTTGCTCTCACACCACCTAGCATGCTTAAACAATGCAGATACTCTGATAACACCTTTACACAGTACAAAGGAACTGAATAATTACAACCTATCAGAGAGAATATAAGCATTCAAGTATCAGCTGTCAGAAATTCATGTGATTAATCATAAATTGGATTAGACAGGTTTTCTAAAAAGAGAGACATTTTTTCCAGCTGGAACTTTATAGGCTACATATGAATACACAGGGATGTACAAAGTGAAAACAAGAAGCTAAAAGAAGTTGTAGAAGAAATAACTGTGGGAAGGCATGGGAGAAGAGTCCAGACACAGATGGTTACAGTCTGTATTTATTCTCAGGAAATATCACAAGGCAGACCATCTGATGCTGAGGAAACAGTGTAGTTGGTAGCTAACGTATACTGTGTTTAAAAAGATCATCCATCCTGTCAGAAATAGAAATATTCCATATAGGAAGTACGGAGGCTGCAATTTGTGTGCAACCTCGGCCACCTCAGCAGCATTACTCCCTTCCTTTGCTGAAGTGCCAGGCAAAGATAATGGCAGCCATTCTGGCTGCCGACAGCTAGATGCAACCAGGACTCCTGGTGCTAAAGAGGATAAAATTCTCTTTTGTGCTGTTCCAGCTATTTACTCTTCTTCCTTGCTCTTTCACTGGCATCTCTTTGTTTTTGTACCAAATTCAGTCCCTAATTCTCTGCTGCCAGACTGACACCACAACAGTGACGTACTTACATTGTTATCTGAACCACCACAACACCGAGGAGCTGCAATCAGGGAACTCGCTCCCTTTGCCACCATACCCACAGAGCAGGAAGCACAGCTCCTGCTCTGATTTATGACCTCTTTCTGTTTTCTCTCCTGCAAACAGTTCACCTCTGCACCAAAGCTACATCTTAATCCCCAGTTCTTTTAATTGCTTTGCTTTTGCCTGTTTCCAAGCAGTGATTTCCTCTTCTGAATCTTTCTTCACACTTTTATTTCAACCGCATATATTCCTAATGAAATAGGAATTCATCATGCATATATTCCTAATGAATTCATCATGCATATATTCCTAATGAAATGCAGAAACTACACAAATCTTGAAAATTATTGGAACTCTTTAATCTTTGATTTTTTTTTAGTAAAAACAAATTAATAAATATTTTCCTGATTTTTAACTAAATATTATCACTTTGCACTTTTCTCCCTTTCCTTTAAAAAACTAGAAGTAATATTTTTAATTAGCGATATTTTTTAGGCACAAACCCACTATCACTAGCTCTATAGCACATATGATTAGTATCATAACTTATTTACTCCATTATGTTTATTTTGTACTGTTTTACGGATAAGGAGATTGTCTTTCTATCCATTGCAGGTAGCAAATCTTCTGAAGAAAATTTGACTACTCACAGACTAACCTACTGAATTTATTTCTATATTAAATACTTTAGAAGCACACAGAAATTTTCCTGAAAAAAAACCCCAAACAAACACGAACAACAAAAAATAATTAATCAAAAATCCCCAATCACAAGAAGTAAGCAATGTTATTTTAGATGTGCATAGTTAGTCCTGGTCAATAATGCAAGGTACAGCAGAACATAATTTCAATAGGCAAATGAAAGGTATAGTTAAAATCATTACTTCCTTTGTCTTCATGTTTGTAAAATCAACCCAGAAGTGATTTTTTTTTTGCAACAGTTTTCAGGGCATACAATAGCTAAAGAACGTTATCGCAGTTGCAAAGTACGTAATACCAGCAATGTTCCAAGGAAAATATTAGGCTTTCTGATCACTTAACCTAAGATAATAAAGGTGCATTTTGGAACATGCCGCTATTATCTTCTGTATTTTAATAATGGCTTCTTCAACTGTGTAGCTTGTTAAAACTCCTTAATGCTCCATCATAAAAGTTAGTAAAAAGAAGCAGTCTATTTTTGCCACAAAAATGACCGAAAAAAAAAATGAACACAGAATATTTAATGGAGACTTACACATAAAAATAATTCAAAAAAATCTGAAAATGGCTTTGTAGTTAACAAACACCACACTTTTCTGTGACACTAAACACACAGTCAAAGGTCATCTTGGAATATTCATCTAAGAAAGCTCTTTGGATCTGGTCCAAAACATTTTTGCAAGTGACAGTGTATTCAGGAATTTGAGTTTTATGCATCTTAGAATGAAAAATAAGTTTGAATTATTCAGCACCATACACTACCTTTCCGAAATGATAGGTAGATCATTTTCAGAGGTTGATGACTCTGTTAACAGCATGGCAATAAAAACATGCCTTTTATCTTAGCAGTAGAGGGCTTTGAATTAACATATATAAATCTTAAGTCCCACTTCAGTGTTGTCATAATATCACTCAAATTTTATATATATGGGTGTTTTTATATACATCATCTACCTTTCTAAATGTGTAATAAATGGCTAGTTTATGATAAACTGTACCTTCTTTAAAGTAACAACACAAAACTAGTTGCATCATTTAAAGAGTCTACTATTACTCTAGCCGGAGAAATAGCCAGTACTTGAGCACATGATGGTCATGTTGAAAAATTTCAGCTCTCTATATTGAAATTTCAGCCTTGTTCTTCATTTCACAATGTACGTATTTAAGGAGCAGCAAATACTCAAGACTTGGTCAGGTCAAGCCCCAATCATCATGAAGCACCAAACATCATGCTACATCATGAGATCATTTGCAGCAGCTCCATCACTCCTCCCTGACTGCAGTGAGTTCTTGCAAACAAGAGTTGTTTTGCATTAACAGTTTCCGATATTTACAGTGACATCTCTCTGTCTGTCTTTGTTAATTTTGCTAATCAAGTTTATTTGGCTTAGGAAATTGTAAAAGCTATTCTCAAATAACTGAAGCTTTCTGATTTCTTTCCAGACATGAAACCATAAAATTTATGTTTTCTTCTTTTGATTGTGAGGATGAACTTAATATTTATATCAATGTTTTAGAACTATCTTTGAACTAGGTGTCTTATCCAAGCTCTGTTTAATCTTGCTAAGGAGTGTGTTCTCTCTTTTCAATAGCAACATGCTCACTGGGTTCAAAGCTGTAATAGTGAAAGGTGTAATAGCTCGGTTTACTCAACTTTATAATCCTCTACGGCAGGGCTGACTGAAGGTTGAATAAACATTGGGTTTATGATATTGGTAAACTCTCTGGTCATAAAAAATTGAGGATAAAATCTTCCCAAAACTAGAGAAGATTAATATGCAATAAGATTAAGCAAATATTTTTTAATAATCCTTCAAAATCAAATTAGACTTCTGACATATTATTAACCCCTTAAATATAGAAAAATACAGAAATGACACAAATGGCCAGTTATGTTTCCTAGATAGTCACTAATTACTTGGTTCAAGATAGTCTTGGTAGTCTCACTGATAGTCTCAAGATATGAATGTGCTATGAGGTAATGGTGTATCACTGCAAGATGCGAACATTCAGAGCTCTTTGAAAACTGCCTGTCTGTAATGATTATGCAGCATCTAGGGTATTGCAGCATAAATTATTGGGTTCAAATATATGGACTAAAACACTGCTTTAAATAATTGTCTTTTACATAGCTGTGTGACACCGGCTGAACCTAACTGCCTTCAGTCACCACTTTTAATATTAGCAGTTAAGCCATCTTAAGAAAGCCAAGACATTCAGAAAAATAAACTTTATCTGAACCTTCTGTTGCTCCCAGGAAAATGCCATTTGAATTTTAATGCTCTTATTCACAGACTGTCTAGATCCACCCAGTTTTATTTCATAGTTCTGTGGTCCATATCAGACCTTTCTTGCAACCACTATTTACTGCAAAAATTGAGTCTCAAGGCATTAGACATGAATCTTAACCAAATTATTGATAACTGAACACAAATAATCAGTTTTCCACAATTTTGATAGCCTAGCAAAGACTTTCTGCCATGCCTTTTGCATTTCTGTTACTATTGAGGCACTTATATTGTTTTTGTTACTGACATACGTGACGAATACCCTGGCACAGGGTGCCCTTATCGAAACAGTCAGCCTCCTTGCATTTTTCTATGCCTGGATACATCAAGCGAGCCTGTGTTTAGCCTCACTTCTGACCAGCCAAAAATGGAGCTCTACTTTAAACCACTCCTGGCCAAGAATTTAGCATCTTAGATGCACGTTTTCATGGGAACTGTCTTTATACATGATCATCAACATGTAATCTATCTTCTTTGGACTCATTAAGTTAACTTGAACCTTAGAAAATAATTCCATTATCATTAAAACAACATCTGAGCACCAAACTTGCCACCTGCAAGTACAAATTTGGCACATTTATTTTACATTACTCATAGAACATAATGCAGAATTTGTATCAGCTTGATGTCTTTGGTATGTCTTTATATTTCAAGCTGCAATGACAAAGTTAACCCCAAAAACCTTTAAGAGTATTTACCATTGACATGTTGAATGGCAACAGATTTGATTCAAAATTAAAATCTAGATATTTAAAAATTGTTGAACTATGTCAGAAATACATTTACAGCTCAAGGTTACCTTAAAAACAATGTGTCTAGTATCTGCAAGGTATAGAAATAAGATTTTTTTCTGATATTTTAACCTGAATATCTTCAATTCTAGAGTGCCTAGTCAATACCAGTTCAGTATCGTAAATACTAAAGAAGAAAATGGACCCTGCAAGCAGTGTTGGATAGAGGAACTATGACCTCTCGGGGCTCCAGTTTGCAATACGGAGCAGGGACTATTCAGAAAAACAGCTCCTCTTCACATCTTCAAATCCCCGAAAACACAAGGAGAAATTTAATGAGACCTGGATGAATAACCTTTTTCGATCACCTTGAAAGATCCAGCTTTCATCTTTAACGTTTCTCTCTCATTTCTTGTAACAAGATTCACCTTCCAAAGACCATAAATTCCCACAAAATCCAACCATCAAGACTTTAAACTCACTGTCCACTTTCAAATCTCCTCTGAAAGTTGCAGGCAGGTTGCCTTGCTATGGTAGGCTTTAAGATGGATCAACTGTAGTTTGCTTCTGTCACCCTGAGCTGGAATAAGTACCACCTCCACTCACAGCCAATGTAATCAATGCATCCTGTACTCTAGCTATTTTAAAACCACCAAAATAATGTGGTGAAGCCTTGGTTTCAAGACTACACTGCCAAATGTGCTAGCGCTTCACAGATCCAGGCATAACCAGAGACTTTCAGATACCCTTTAAGGCACAAATGCACCCAGCAATCCCCAGCTATTACACCATTAACTGACTGCTTCACTTTTGGACTTTTGGTTTTATACTGGTTTGGGTTTATGCACACTTTTTTCTTTGTTTTTTTTTAATAGTAAATATCTTCTTGATTGTTTACATCTATATTGGAGAGCTTTGATCTTGTTCTTATTCCTCAATCTCAGTGGTTAAGCAGTCAGAAGTGAAAACCTTTTTGAGAGAATAAAATTATTAAAATGCAGAAGAAGATAATATCCTTTCCCCATTACTTTCCCTTTTTGCTTGTTCAGGAACAAGTATCCCTACAACTTCTGAAGTCAATAAGCATCTTTCCATTAACTTAGGAAAGCTTTAGATGAGGTTTAGAAAAACTGATAGGGATCAGATGGTATTGATCAGTTTTCTTTTATTCTGTTGGTATTAATCAGTACCAGAAAAATAAATATCATGATTGTTACTGCCAATGTTATGATAAGATACATAAATAAAGATATTCAATTTGATGGTTATAGAAGGGCAAACACAGAGCAGTAATTCTAGATTCTGGATATTAAAGATATCAATATTAAGTGCCCATGAAAGCATTTGTTCTCCCTCTGTGATGTTTTTACTCCAACTGCTGGTGAACGCTATGTATCAAAAAACACACAATCTTTTAAACCAGTAGTATATATGCAAAGGGAATTTTTGAAAAATATTCACTGTTAATGATACTGAGATTAGCAAGGATGAAATATTTTTAGAAGTTTATTTTACCCGGGTCTCTAAAAACAGTCCTGGAATCAATCCATGGCTTTGTTAGGTTGTTAGACTCTTGATATAGATTTTCTTTTTCTAATTATAAAAATGCTTTTTCACATATGTGGTTAAAGTGGCGTGCTATTCAAGTAAAATTTTCATTCTTGTATTTCTTTGTTTAAAATAAAGGCAACAGGCAAATCAAGAAGAGGATGTAAATGTGAAAACAAACAGTTTAAATTTTTTTTCTATTAAATGTTTTACTCATCTACATTTAACAATCTTTGCTCTCCCAGTACAGTTTTAGAAAGATAATTGAAAACCCAGTGATATTAATAATGCCTTTTCCTCTGTGAGAAAAGAATCCACTGTTTCATTGTGGAAATGCTATTAAGATGCTATTTGATGTATACCTCTCAGCACAAACAAGTGGTGTGGCATCTATGAGAACAGAATTCAGGAAATACTTGTGAGAACAACTTATTCATCTGTGTTCATCCATACAGTAATAATAAGGAAACAGAGTCTGATCTGGATTTCACCGAGTTTATTGTAAGTCTTCCATTAACATCAATGTACTTTGGAAGAAGTCCATGACAACCATTACAGTACAGTTAGGAGATGAGCTTTCAGTACAAAGGACACTCAAGCATATTGCAGACAAACTGTAAGTGTGGGTACCGTTCAAATATATTCTAAAAGTGTATGACACTTCAAGAACCATAGGAAATGAACTACCTACTTGAAAATCCAGAGGGAAGTAAGTGGATACTCAAACTGGAGCTGTCCAAAACAGTGGAGTTAATGCAGTTTTGATCTGCTCTTTAAAGGCCAAAGCTTTAAGAAATTTTAAAATATAGTATTGGGCTCACCTTCTGTGAACAGTTATATGTACAAGTAATGTCAGAGTAGCGTTAAAGGAACAAAATGGAATAAGTGTAGCTCCAGATCCTAAGTCCTTCTAGAAATTATAAGATACATAAATAAAGAAGGAAAATATTCTGTACAAGGTTTGAGTTTAGGCCTTTTCTTGGAGTTTGCCAAAAAATTGCCTTATGTTTCATGTATGCTCTATAAAAAACAAAATTTAGGAAAAAAATTAGATGCACTGTAATAGGGATCCCAGCACAACAGCATTCCTTTGTAGTGAGGATTACTCTTCCTTTGCAGGTAGGATGCCTGGGGGAAAAGCTTAGTGCATACTACATTTGATTAACATTTTTGCCTGCTCAATTGCATGTGGCCTGTTTTATTCCAAGATGTGTGTGGGGAAATCTCATGCTGCAGTGTTCAGAATATAGGAGATGTGGACGTGATGGAGAATTCTATAGGCAGAAATTAGGAGCTTGAAAGTAATGTGGAAGGATGTTAGAAGCTAATGAATTCCCTCAAGCATTTCTCACTTTTCCCTCTGAGAATGTCTGTAGCTGGCACTCTTGCCCACGTACTGACTCATGATCACTGTATTTCCATGCTCTCCTGTTGGTGTTGTCATTTGAATACTGATATAACTAAGAAGACTACACCATATGGTGGCATTGCTGCACTGGGTACTGTTAAATACAGAAGTGACGTGGATTGCACGTATAAAGCTGTATTTTTAGTATTCAGAACAACAGCGTAGGCCAGATTTCTCCAAAACTCTTACTCCTTATCAGGGTATCAAAACAGGGGGCAGATTCTTAAGTTTTCAACTTGCAGCTGCTTGTACTGGAACAACAGTTGTTGGATTTTTCAGAGGAGTTTCAGTCAAAAGGATTATGATCTTTTTATTATGTTATGCTGCAGTTTCCCCATAGACTAGAGGGTTTTATTTCATGTAAACCTAGCAACTCATGGAGTCATCCGGGCTTGCTCTTGCTTTCCTCACCTACAAATGTTCAACTCCAGGGGCTTTCTGAAGTCTTTCCTGAATATGCTGATCTAAAAGGTCAGTTAATGTGGAAAGCCTTCTAAGAGAACACAAAGACCAGTATCATCCTAGTGTAAATGAGAACACAAATTCCTGGCTACTAGCTCTGGTTACTTTACTTAACTGAGTGGTAATTTCTTCAGTAAACATCATTAAAAATGGAATTATGGTTGTCAATAAACATGATTACTACACATGATTATATCTAAAAAAGAGAAAAAGGATATACATAAAACAAACATTTTGCTTAGTTAGCACTTTGAAAATATGTGATTTTACTTATAGATGTACAGGCAAAATTAGTTCTTCCTAAATTATCAAATAAGAATGTGACCAGTGCAGCTATTGTAACATTTAGCTAGAAAGTTAATTTCAGAATCTATTGATGTTTTCCAGATCTATCTAATTTATTTTCTCATAACATCAGTAACCAGTTATACTACCTATATTATTTGATCTTTGTTTGGCTGGTGCTCATGTAATGCAGTGTTACTGGCTTCTGCTGAAACCTGCCGAAACCTTTCTAACAAACAACTAGAATATTTTAATGTGTCTATATGACATGCAATGCTATTTCTCCAGCTGTCTTTTCTCATGCTACCTACTGTGACTTCTCTTCCTCTTGGGTCCTGGGCATACACATCAGCCCTTGCAATTTTTAGAATAGTACTGGCATGTGACTTGGAATATCTTAGAATCATACAGAATGGTTTGGGTCAGAAGGAACCTTTAAACACCATCTAGTTCCAACCCCCTGCTGTGGGCAGCGACATCTTCCACTGGATTAGGTTGTTCAAAGCCCCATCATATCTGGCCTTGAACACTATCCTCGTTTTGGGGCCTCCGCTGGCTCTTGTATTATACCATAGCTCTTATCTTGACTTAGCCCTTCTCTCCCCTAGTACTGCCTGTCTCCTCCCTTGTCAAACACTGCAGTCGGTTAATGATACCTATCTTGTATACACATGGCTTGTTTCTCCCTAAAAACATACATGACTTCTTTAAATATGCATACCTGCTTTTGCATTCACTTTTTAGGCATTTCAACTGGGACATTTCCAGGAGCATATCTCAGAATGGAAGCCATCTTGTGTGATAGCAATTGAAAAGTATCATGATTTTTTTTTTCTGTGAATTACTCTAATTCTAATTACAAGATAGCTGAGACATGCTTAAATATGCTTATGTCCCTCCTTTCTTTCCTGGTTTATATCTTCTCTCACAACAATGCAGTGTATTTCTGACAAATGGAATTCATTTTGAAAACGTGACTGAAGGAAGTGTAACACTGAGGTAATGCTATACAAGATAAAAGAGTTTTTCTGGCATTCATAATAATCAGAACTGAAAGAAGAGTGTATATATTCAAAGCACAGGGGACATTTCTTGAACATATCTAAGAAGTATCACTGACTTTAACAAGACTCTCGAGACTTAGCATCTGTTAGTCCAGTCTAGACAACAT
Organism: Coracopsis vasa; assembly: GCA_026283785.1. Lineage (NCBI taxonomy): Eukaryota > Metazoa > Chordata > Aves > Psittaciformes > Psittacidae > Coracopsis > Coracopsis vasa. Next base: position 37,668 of record JANHGB010010233.1, on the reverse strand, counting down.
ACCTAACAAGAGGCAATGTTTGTCATCTGTAACCAAGGGATATTTTTATATCAAAGTGAAGAGTAACTTTTCCCTTACAGCATGTGAAGGCGAAACTTGCCATTTTCTTACCACTTTTTGGTGTTTCACAGTTGTACAACCCTTTGATGTCCAAGCAACAGAAAACAAAGGAAAAGTACATCTTGCATCTTTTTATTTTGTATCATTTGAATGAAAATTTATGCAGATATTGAACAGTTTTATTTCTTCCAATGGTTCCTGGAAGCATTTTCATAAACAGTAGTTTGGTTTTTTTCTGCCTGAACCCAACGTTAAGACCAAATACTATTCATTTTAGTGTTAGTATTTAATTTGTCCTGGGAACTTTAGGTTTCACAGAAATGGCACTAAGTCACCATGGAAAACAGTACACTTCCAGAAAACATTCTTCTCTTTAATCTGTAGACTGTGTGTGATTAAAGGCAAGAAAGGTAGCAAATAATTGTCTAGGGAGACTTTATGCATCTATAAATGTACCTGGAGGAGTGGGAACAGGTTGGTTTGAAAAATAAGGCTCTCTTTGTTTCAATCCTATTCTGGGTGCAAATAGGAGAAAAAGGAGAAGTCATTATTGTCTTCCATTGCTGTAAATCATGAGTTATCTCACTGTCATCCCTGCAATAACAGTGAAATTAAAGGAAAATTACAACATTTCCTTGCTAATATATTTGTGAAAAATGGTAGTTGTACCTGTGCAGCTGAAGGTCATACAAGTCTGCCCTACTCCAAAACTTGCTTCCTGCTCTTTACACATAAAGTATGAATCTAAATGATTAATAACATTTGAGAAAACTGCACAGAAGCAGAATAAAACAGTGGAATTGGACATATGTGTGCATGTAAAGAAACCAAAATACAGCTAAGAACTTAAAGGTTTTCATATGCAAATACACACAGGCTGTGAGTGAATCTGCAGGTTTGCATTCAAGCACAGAGTAAAGTATTAGCATGCTTATCCGCTAAGAAACCCTAACTAGAAATGTAGGCTGTGCAGCCTCTGTTCCTTTTGCTGTCCTGCAGATCTATGGATAGGTTATTCACAGAGCTAATCATATTTAAAAATTCAAAGTTCATCTCTGGCTGGCGGAGAGCAGGTGCTCATGAGACACTTCCTACTCTTTTAAGGTGTCATGTAGCAGCTATCTTTGTTGCCACATGCCTAGGTTTTTGTCATGCTCTTCATAGCCCTACTTCCTGGAACAATCATTCTACTTAAAAAAGAAGTGTCCAATGCTACAAGGATTGTGGAAAAGTTAAAGATCTAACCTGACCAGATTCAAAAACCCCAACAGCAAGACATAGGAACCATCATATTTGCTTTCACTAAACAGTTCATGACCTTTTAAACTGGCTCATTATTTGCAAAATATTTTTGAGCCTGGCTCAAAATATACTTGAGCTTGCTAGTGGTGAGCTTACTTGCAGTTCTGGGTATTTGTATTGTTATTATTCCTGCTGTAAATGTAACTGAATGAGGAACTACTGAAACCTATCAACCACAAAGACACAGGATCTCATAATGTGTGGAGATTGGATGAAGACCTTTTGGCAGGAAGTAAGGATAGTTAATGGGTAAAGGTATTCTTGGTATCATTTTACTGAGCCTATTGAGAAGACTGTGTTAAATGGCACAGGTATTTACAGCATGATCAAGTAACAGCAAAGCATGACTAATGCTCCCCAATAGGTAGGAAGGTTTTGCTTTCTTCCTTCCCTCCCGTTCTATCCTACAGCTTTTCAGATAAATTCCAGTTATCTTTTTATTTTATTATGTGGAAATCACCTCTATTCTTGGCTCAGGTTCTATTATTGAAGGTTTGAAGTGCTTGTTGAAAAGAATGGGAAGAAACTTCAAAAGATCGAGAATATTTTTCGAAAGAACCTTCATTTCAAACTGGGTAAATTTACAAAATGTAAGGAAGAAATACTGAGTCAGACCATTAGCCCAGTCAGGCCAGTACTCTGTCTTTAACAGAGGTGCTGCTTTACAAGAGTAATGGTAATTAGCCACAGTCCCTTCTTCTTAGTGACGTCCAGCATCCAAAATCTTTGCATTAGTGTAGTTAGAGAGCATATCCCTACCTACTTCTTTTAGCATCTGTCTCTAGACCATATTTCCATAACTTCCTTTATAATTTATGATTCTGATTATATTAATTGTCTCCATTACCTCCTGTTGCAAAAGTTTCTAGAAGTCCTCTATCCACTGTGTAAAAAGGTACCTTCTACTGTCTGTTTAAACTTACCTTTTGTTGGCTTCAGTTACTGCTCATTCATCCAGTATGGTGGAGTTTGGTAAATAACAGCTCCACATATACCTTATTCATCACTTTGTAGATTTTGTAAGACTTGGTCATACTCTGTTTTCTTCTTTCCAAACTGATGAGTCTCAGAGTCCTTAGTGTCTCCATGTAATTGCTTTCCCTCTTTACTCATTTTAGTTGCCCTTCTCTGTGCTTTCTCTAACTCCACGGACTTTTCTGAGATGCAGAGACCAGAAATACACACAGTAAACAGGATATGGGCACACCAATACTTCAAATAATAGTAAAATATTACTTTTTTGTTTCTTTCTCAATACTCTTCCTGATGTTGTCATTCCTTGTTGAACAGATAATTGCAGGCACCTGCCAATGATTAATGAAATTGTTCTCCTGAGTTGTACCTGCCGTTTCTGAGCTCAGCATCAATCAAACATGATTTGCATTATTTTTCCTGCCTTACAGTTATCTACTCAGAGGCTTATCCATTGCTTCTTTTCCTATTCAGTCGCTGAGGTCCTTGTGATTATTCTTATAACCAGCATGGTATTTGACTTCCCAAAATAACTTACTATCATCTGTGAAACTGGAGATTTCACAGTTTACTCCCTTTTCCAGATTACTGGTGAAGATCTTGAATAAAACTGGTCCCAATACAGATTCATTAATGACACCTTTAGCAACTCCTAGCCTCTTCAAAAGTGACCATTGTACCCCACCATTTGCTTTCTATCTAAACATCTTTCAATCTGCAACAGAACTTTTTATTCAGCCTTAAAGCAGCTTAGTTTCCTCAAAGCCTTTAGTTAAAAGCCCTGTCAGAAGCTTTTAGAAAATCCAGATGTACTCAGACCACTTGATCCCCTCTATCCACACACTCACTGGCACAGCCAGTAAACCAGAATGATGAGAACCCCAACAGGCCAGTAAGGCAGGACTTAACCTTACTGGAACCTGCTCAATTAGTCATGTTTATTCATGTGCTTAGTTACTTTTTATTTATCACAGGATCTATGGCTTTGTCAGGGGTGGAGGGCAAATTCACCAGACTGCAGGTCCCTGGACCTGCCCATCCAGACCCATAGCTGAGCATGAGATTGCTAAACCACAACTTCTCTGGTGCAATAGGCTACACACCTTTATAAGATACTCTTCAAATTCTTTTATTCCTTTTATCTTTTTGTTTATTTTACTACTTGCCATGTATTACAGTCTTTTCTTTCTTCTCCTTTGTGAAGTCCTCCCATTTTTTAACTGTCATTCTTTTCCATGAGATAGTAACCTTTTCCATTTCCAATCATTTGCTATGATAGTTTTTCCCTTGAGCCTTGAAGAGATTTCATTTGATCACTTCATCTTCTCCTGGAATTGCTGCACGCAGTGTGACTGTGCTTCACATACATGCTCCAGGCTCTAGCTTTTTGAACTGTTGCAGAATTTTTTTGGTCAGCTTGTTGAATTTTTTATCGTTTAGGGGTTTGTTTGTTTGTTGGTTGGGTTTTGACTGTATCTTTTTTTTAATCTAGTGTTCTTTCTTGAAACTGAACATTTGTCTTATGGACTTATTTGTCCTTTTTTGTCATGATACAAAAATGAACTTCAGCTATATCGTGATCACGTTAATAGCAGCTGACCCATTAGTAACTCTTTAGTGAGGTCCTGTGTGACCCTTGAGACTGAATTGATGGTCATGTCTGTTTTTAACCCAGTTTCTGAGACAAGCTGATGTAAGAAGGATTTTTTTATTGAATTAAAAAAAAAATATTTCTACATCTCATCCTGATGAGGCACTGAACTATATCTAGATAGTTATAATATACAATCATTAGACTTATCTTCACTGCAGCTTCTTCAGTTTCACTGAAGAAAATGCTACAGTTTTACTATTAACGTGCTGGATTTCAATCACACTCACATAGATTCTTACATGCTTATCTCTTCCCAAAATATTAGATCATATTTGAATTTAGCATCACCCTTCCTGTACAGTGCCTCTCCCACACCCTAATATCCTCTCTGTACTTCCTATAAAATTTATGTCCCAGTATCGTAATAACCTAGTTTACTTCCCTTCAACTAATTTTTGTGATATTTCTTCCGTCAAGTTTGCCACTGTTGCCAAATATTCAAATTGGTTTTTCTATCTTATATTTTAGGCCTCTACCATTGCTGTAGAAGCAACTATAACTTTTGTCCTTGCTTAGTACTGCACATGTTACTCAACTGGCACCGTAAGGAATCTGATTTGCTTTCTTCATTTATTGCAATGCTTTATTTATGTCCCTCCTGGCCTTTTTGGACGTGCATTGAACATCAGACACATCATCTTCGATGATTGCATCAGGCTGAACCAACTGCTCCTCAATGCCTGTCTGCGGTCCCTCCTCTTTTAATTTAGATAATCTTCTATGATAATTTCAATTTTCAGTGCCTTTTGGCTAAAGTAAAGCCTATTTTTCTAGGACACAGCATTCCCCAAACACTTCCCAGTTCCTAGTAAAACAAATCCCTTCCTTCTACACCTTTGAGTCAACCATACCCTGAGGGTCTGGACTTCTGCCCATCTTGTAGGCTTTACACTGGAATTGGCAGTATTTCAGAGCAGACAGGTCACGGAGGCCAGTCTCCCAGACAGCAGCTTGCATATGCCATGAAGGGTGTTTCTCCTCCACTTCCTCCTCTAGATGTTATCAACATGGACCAAGACCAATAGCTTATTCCCTGCTTCTCAAACCAACCTAACCAAAGTAAACTAAGACCTTGTGAGGTCTGCTGCCTTTGCATCCCACAGGCAAAATACTGTGCGATCCTCTTCAGTGATGAAAACTCAGCTATCCACATGCCTGTGAAGAAATTCTCCTGTTCCCACTACCTGCTTCTCCCAGCCCTAAAGACCCTCCAGTGCAGGAGTGCCAACAGCAAAGGAAGACATCATGGCACCAGCTGGGTACTGGATCTTAACCAAGAACTCTCCTGCCCTGAGACTTGCATCCTCCTCAGCAACACGAGGCTCTGAGTGGAAGCAGGAATGTCCCCATGGGCCTCATTTGAGAACCTCTCTGACTCTGCTAACTGCTTCCCTTCAGCTTCTCTCAGCTCAGGAGAACAGCCCTATTCTCTTGGGGCAAGGAGGGTTGTGCATCCCATCCACAGGTAAAACTCATCCCCTTGGAAGACACTCTCACCCACCACATCCCATGCAATGGATGAGGGAGCCCCTAGTTTATTCCCAGGCTTCTACTTGCGCCTTGAGCTTGAAACATGGCTTTTATCTGAAAGCATACAGTAATTTAGCTCCTCTTCTAATTAAACAATGAAAATTATATTCTCCTCTAAATCTATTTTAACCTTACTAAGTTAGTTAGCAACAAAGTCAAATCTGGCCTAACTGCAACCTACCATGCTTACTTGCCTTCCAGGACCCATCCTGACATGTCAAAATTGCTGAAGGGACTGACATTGCTCTCTTCATTTCACTGTCATTTATGGAGGCAAAATTTATGCAAAATGCTTCCTCATCCTGATGTGAAAAGATTTCATTTCCATATACATGGGTGTGTAAAATTGCTCAACATGTAAAGAATTACTGAATTAGACATAGGGTGTTTGCATCCTTTTTTCTAATTCTCGCTCTAATCTAATTTCCTGCAAAAATTTATTTTCCCAGCAGAGTGATTCAAAGCAGAAAAAAATCTGATTTTGTTTTACTACACATTAAGAGTATGGATCAGAAGAATCTGATTTTTTTATTCCATTTAATTAATTTAGCATTTGATGTTACATGATTTCTTTGAATTTGCATCTGTCCAACTCAAATGTTAGCAGATTATTTCTTTTTAACTATAATAATCATTCATAAATTTCATTCATAGCTGTATTCTCAGTTGCAACGAACTAACATTTTGTCATTACATGGCTGCTGCTCACTGAGGATTTGGCTCTGTAATTTTAAATGAAAGTTCTCTTCACCAATGACATCAAAACACTTCAGGACATATATAAATCAGCTGCTGGTGAAGTATTTTACCAGCCAAAAGAATGTAGCTTGAGGTCTTCACTTTCAGATATACACACTGGCTCAGATATCTAAAACTTAGGTGTCTAGTTAAAACCAGGTATTTAACCTTCATAGTAATGGTGACGAATAGTCAGGATTAATTGTCTTCTGGAATTGCTGGGTTTAGATGCTTATCTGAGGAGAAAAAGGAAAAGGAAACTGACAGTATCTCCAGACCTGTTCGAGCAATATAAGTGAATAGAACTAACAGCAACATGCTAGAGATGATATCTGTAAATAGAGAGAACTGCTGGGGTGAATTCAGACAATGAAAAAGAATAAGGAAGGATGGGGTGCTAAAGATAAGCTTCGGATCATCAGATCACAGCTATTGCAATTTTGTTTCCTAAAGGATCATGCCAGTCTACAACACATATGACTAGAGGGGGAAAAAAAAGGGAAGAGGAAAAAAGCAGGAGGAGCAGCAATGACACAAGGAAATGATAGAATTTTGTAATTATGTGCCACAATTGCAAGTTTTCAGTTTTCAAGTTCCACCCTCCGGGTGATGGCTATTCTGGATAAGTACATCCTGAGGTACATCCTAGCAAGTTCCTAGCCTGCCAACAGCTTGAACAAAATAATGTTAATATCTACCTTTCTTCTGCAAGCTGTGATTTTCTTCTAAAAAGCTCTTCAGCAATAAGAGAAAGCCACTTCAGGACAATTACAAATCAGTTGCTGATGCACTTTTTTAGTAGCTGTGTTATCTTTCTCTGATGTTTCACATTTGCTCTGACTTAACAGCTCAACACACTCAGAGACAAATTGGGAATATATTTCAACACTCAACACAGCGTGACTTTGAGTAGATGCAATTTCAGGCATGTTAGCATGAGAATAAAGCAGCAACATTTTTTTATTACTAGCCTTTAGTAACTTCAAGCAACTCCATAGGGATCAAAGACTGTAATGAAGACAGAGTCACTGGGGACAGGCAGCTCTCTGGAGACGCTACTGACCTCACTCTGCATTATCCCAAGTCAGTACGTTACAGACCAACAAAGCTTTGGGGGTTGGGTAGAATATCTTCAGGAACCCTGCACAGAAATTCTGGGAAGCAAACAGACACAGGGAAGGCAAGGAGAAATCAAGAAAATGAAATGAACTTGGCTAAATATCTCCAAGGAGTAAGATCACCCCCTGACACAGGGCTGGAAGGCCCTTAGCATTTGCAGAACTGTCAGTTCCTGTCCTGACATTCCTTTTCTATTATATCAGTTTTCCTCAAAAAAAAATGGATAAAGATTTTAGGAACTCCCATGTTCAGAAGATGTGGGATTACTTGATTCTGTTGATACTGTCACTGCAATGAGGTTAATGAGAGAGAGCAGTTATTAAAAGAGGACCCTTAAGGTCGTATTTGTTAGTGTAAACAGAAAATGAACATTTCTGCATTGATTACAGCCATTGTGTGTTTTTATTGCTGCTGCAATGTAAAAATTCATTTAAGACAACCTGCCATGATTTCCTGAGAATACATTTTCAAATATATATTTTAACTACATGCATTAATTTTTTAAGACACTATGAGGCATCTTAGGTTACATTAAAAATACCACAGAGATTTCCAACAAGAGGTTAAAAAGTTGGCCAAAGAACTCTACAAATGTAATCAGGCTTGAAATTGAGTGTGGATCAAAATAAACTTGCATCTGACTATTTCACATTAAGGTAAAGAAAAGCAACTTAAAACATTCCTTCCAATAATAATTCCTTAGAGTTACAAAAAACCCCTTTGACGTCTTTTAGCTAAAGATTCAATTAAGGACTGATGTAATCTTGTCAAGCAATAGACTCTCCTGCTTGTTTACAAATAGGTCTGTATCAGTTATGTTTCTTGCACTGCTGGAGAGCAGGGAATGAAATGTTGCTCTACTTCACCTTTCTCCCTGAGAACATCGCGTACAAAGGGAACAAGGTTAGAACCATCACATAGGTAGGCATTGCCCAGCAGAAAAAACTTCCCACCAGCTCTACAGCAAAGCTGAAAGAAGCAGAAACACGGTGCAAATCCACCCTGAGATCATGAACACTGGAGCTGCCCTTTGCAGATGGCAAGAGCAAAAGTGTCACAGCTTTGCTTGGGAGGAATGTTTCCAGGAGGAGCTGCATAAATGAACAGCCTTAAAAAGGTTATAGCAAGAACACAGTTGCATTACATTTGGACGAAAGATATTTTGTTGTGTGTTTTAAGAAAGCTGTCTCTACAGCTGAATCAGAAACTACAGTCACTTTGATTTTACTTTGAATAACAGATTTCATGACACACATGGATGACATAGGAGACTGGCATGTTTAGCAAAATCAGAATACCAGTTTGTACAGTAGTGTAGAGCAAGGAGCTGGAAGACAGAGAGACCGTTTTGCCCAGTTAAAAGTTCAGTCCAGTCTATATTTCCAAGATACTTGGGATTACTTTCCCTAACAATTTACTACTTTAATTTTTTTTGCCTAAAAGAGAAATCACAAGAGAGAAAGAAATAATATTCTCTTTATAAAAGAAGCCCTTTGCTTTCTCTCAGAACAAGATGAGTAAGTGGATTAGGTTTTAAAAAAATATAGAGGGAATAGAATGATCATTTTCTAAGGCAAAGATTGTATCACTGGAAGGATTTCACTGGCTAGAAGAAAAACAGTGGAGGGAAGAGAAGGGGAGAAAAGAAAAAGCATGAGTTTCATTATTTAAACCTTGAATCAAAATGGGCCAGAATCTGGCATTCATCCACACAGTGAATGATTCCCTAAGGAGCAGTCCTATACTGAGGTAAGGTGAAATGAAGCAGCACTAGCTACTGAAACAGTTTACACAATGAAAAAATCTTAATTCTTAAGTAACTTGTTTACTATGGGGGAGGGAATGGTGTGCTCCTGGCATTATTTTTTTATATAACAGAATGGAAACACTTGAAATAACACATTTTCCCTTCAAGAAAACTTTGAAATAATGCAAGCACTTATTTGACTTATATAGCAGAAAAGTAAGGTGAATTTTTTTCTACTGTGAGTTTTTTCCTACTGTAAGTTTTGGTGTCAGAATTCTGACTGAGATATAGTAATTTTTTCCAAATTCCATACAAGATTTTGGTAATGACTTTTCTCAATAAGCAAATTACAAGAAGAATAGTGAGCCTGGAATGATATTGTCCTGGCTTCAGCTGGGATAGAGTAGCAGATACAGTGCTGTGTTTTGGATTTAATATGGGCATGATGCTGATAACACACTGATGTTCTAGCTGTTGCTAAGTAATGCTTACTTTGATCAAGGACTTTTCAGTCTCTCGTGCTCTGCCAGTGCTCTGCACAAGAACCTGGTAGGGAGCAGAAACAGGACACCTGACCCAAACTAGACAAAGGGGTATTCCACACCACAACACGCCATGCTTAGTGCATAAACTATGGGCAGTTGGCTGAAAGGTGCTGATCGCTGCTCAGGGATGGGCTAGGTATTGGTTAGCGGGTGGTGAGCAATTATATTGTACATTTGGGGGGGGGGTGTTATTATTCTCTCTAAATGTACTTCCTATTATTATTATTATTATTATATTTGACTTTATTTCAATTGTTGAACTGTTCTTATCTCAACCCACAGGTTTTTACTTTTTCTGATTGTCCTCCCCATGGCACCAGGGAAAGGCGGGGAGGGTGAGCAAGCAACTGTGTGGTTCTTAATTGCTGGCTGGAATTAAACCAATATGTTTAATACATATGATATATGGAGCTAATAGTCACTTATTGCTATTGACATAAATATGATGTTACTTCACTTCATTAAGAGAACCAGTTTCTTTGGCCTGTTATGCTAAAACAAACAAGATAATCAGGTAAAGTTCTGAATATAAATTGCAAATTTTTGGGTAAGAATTTCCAGCAATTTAGACATGCATGAGGCTGCATCTGCGAATATTTAGACACTAAAACAAACCAAAAGCAAACCAGAGGTAAATCCACTTGCACGCTTAAACCAATGAAGAGCAAAAAGGTCTCTTTGAAAACTCTTATTAATTCAAATCATGACTCACTGGTACATTTTGATAGATGATGATTGGAACAGAAGACTGCAAGGATAGAACAAAAAGAAATAAGTAAAAATATCAGTGTTTGAAATCATCAAAACACTATTCACAGTTTCAGTAGAATGTTTGTCTTAAGCATAATACTGAACCCAGGGAATGCTGAGCTGGTGGAAAATACAACCAAAGTTATAAGGCAATATCTCCTAGGACATCTGCTTTTTCTTGGAAGAAGAGTAAGTTTGCGTCTAAACAGGAGTGGAAAAGCTTTGCAAGCAAGAGATAAAATACACTAGTAACCAGAGTTTAAACTAGATCATGAAATGGATTTGTGACAAATGTGGTGATAGGCCTGGGAAACAGAATTACAAATGACTGGACCTATGGGCTTCTTAACTGGAAAATTCTTAACTCTGAAATTTGTTTCCACCTCACATCAAGGAGGTCCACTTGAATTCAAGGACCTAATTTTCATAAGGAGCAGTGTCATTTTGATTTATGCTTTTAGCACTATGGAAGGAAAAAGAACTACCTCTCTTTTTACCACCAAAAATGTAAATGGATCCGGCTTGTGATTCTCACCTAAGTTTATCTGTATTCTCCTCCCAACATAAATCACTGATTTTGCGTTTGGACTGTAGAATGGAGAAAAATAATGCATTCATTCATAACATTGAATTTCCACTTGGGAATTACTTGGAAATTTACTACTTAAAAGCAGCTGTTTCTCAACTGGTTTTCTATATAATTCTTCTTGGCCAGATTTGTATTTTAAAGGATACTTTTTTATTGATTAAATTTAAATTGGAATTAGCTCTAAAATAAGAATTTTTCTTCCATCAGTGATGCACTTCTCCTCAGCCATATTGAACTAAATATACACAAAGTTATGTTCAGAGCATGACAATTACATTTCCTTGATGCTTTCTCTTTTTTCCGGTGTTCTAACATCCCAGAAAGGAGACTAATTTTTTAAATCTTTCCTTAAATGTTTAAATAGATCATGTAGCAACACTAAATCTATTAGACTGGCAAGCATGTGAAAGTGTATTTATACAGATTAAGAATAAATATTGATACTTAAACCAAGAATGTTTACTACATCTAGTGCTAACAAGTAATCACTATCTATTTAAAGGGCTAGAATAAAGAAGAGCAGAAGTTTACCATGTGAAAACAGATGCTGGTAATTAACTTGCAAGGAAATCAAACCCAACAACAACGAAAATTACCTTTAATGTACATGAACATGTCCATGTTATATCCTCACCTATTACTTCACACCACTTTGCGATATTGTGAGCTTTGCAAATATTGCTGCCAAGATTTTGGTCCTATATTCAGACAAGAAACAATTCAGTGTAGAGATGCCAAGATGACTTCAATCTGCACAATCTCTTAGTGTTTCCATAAGAAGAGTGCTGTAAATCTGTACCTGAATATAAAGACACTCTCCCCAAGGCTTCTGCTCTCAAGCTTTGCCCACTGTGTTCACTATAAGAAAATAGGAGATTTGGTGCAGCATCTGTTATACAAGTATTGGCCATACAGGCAAATCTCCCGTGTTCAGAAATGAAATTTAATGCAGCAAAACTCCAGTCCTGTATCTTATCCCACTGCCTCCTGAGTTATTTTTCTCCAGTGTAAAATGCTAGTAAGGCTGGACAGAGACTAACTTGGATAGATTTGAGTGTAGCCTCTCAGGCCAGTTATCAGTCCTGCCCACAGGCACATTAGAACTGGAGCAAACACTTAATTTGCAAACATATTTGCATATGCAGTTTCTGTGTCTGTATATGCACATATTCTGAACACAGTTAAGAAAACATGCTGGAACCAGCTTCACCCACTTAGGTAACATAAACAACGATTATTTTAAATGTACAGCATATTCTGATAATGACATTGTGTATGAAAAGAATAAAGCAGTGGGTAGAAGGAAAAAAGCACAGAAAATAATCCTAGTAATCCTGCGTGTTAGGTCAGAGTTCTAGGTTGCTGTATGTTGTAAATTCATGAGGGGGAGGAATTTAGTGACAGGCCAAAGTCTTTAGGCCTTAATTAATGTCATGGGGATGATAGATCTGCAGTGCACTCGTTGCATTTCATACAAATGACTACGTAAGTCACCTTTGTTATCTACTAACAACTGCTCTGTGGGAAGAAACAAAACAGTCACAGCCATGACATTATAATCCAAAAGAAAAGGTCTTAGACCAACATTTTCAAAGATTCTTAAAGTGATTCAAATGTTTAAATCCCAAAGGTTTTCAACATGATTTAGGTAACTATATCTTTCAGTTGTACTGAAAACCTCAGATGCAATACTTGCTTTCTTCTAGGCTACATTCTATCAGTTTAAGAAATAAAGGGTAATATTAAAAGTGTTAAAATTCCACTCCTGTTACTATTAAAATCACATTGGTATTTGTTTTAAGAAATTGTGGGTAATGTTTGACCCTCTGCTGACTTTAGCTGGCTTTTAGCTGTCTTTCTATCACCAAGCTGAACCCTTAGCTAAGAAACCACATCTCATTTTTTTTCATGCTTGTAAATTACTTTTATTGACAACACTTATTTACAAAGACACAAGTGATCTTTATTTTTCAGTGAATAGTGCTCCATGGGGCATAATGGTTCGTTCAACATATTTTTGTATAACTAGTAAGAACTTGTGAAAGTCATGTGATTTCAGGACAGACTGATTATGAACTCAAGCTTATCTTGAGCTCAAAGATGGTATGACAGACCTCTACAGGAGCTCGACCGCATGCTTTAGTCATCTGGAATAAGTCTATTATGTTCTGCTTAACTCTGCTCTCAGGAAAACAAAAAAACAAACAAACAAAAAACTAAACCAAGGACCATCTCATTGTTAAAGTTGGGTAATGTGGCTGCTTCAGGAGAGCAGCTGAAGAAGGTATGTATGAACGGCTGAACTGCCTCAGTGTATGTACTGCTGGGTGCAAAATGCAGCAGCTCAGAAGCTGCTTCACACCCCATTCAGTAGGTGTGTTGCGGGAGCTGCCGCCTCCAGGAAATGGGCAGGGCTGCAGCTGTGTCTGCCCATGACATCCTGCATCCCAGACAGGCCATCACACCCTCACCTTTGACAAGCACTCATCTGCATTTCTCAGGAGCTTCAGGAAATAAGCAATTACACCTGTTTAGATGTCAACATTATCACAAGCAATCTCCTGTTGAATGACAGAAGTCTTTCGTTTAATTATTTAATCAATATATTCATCCAGTGCTATCTCCAACTTAAAACAGAAGTCCCTGGTTGTACTACTCATGTAAACGTATTTCACATATTCAATATAGCTCACAATTAGTGATAAGCATTTAAAATTAGATAATTTCACTTTGAAAACAGAACATTAAAATTTAGAGAGAAACTTTGTACAAGGTATCAGACCAGTTCTCCCTGGATGGTAGTCAAAGGGACAAGGACGGTGGCTACAGCCCGGGATGTTGAGAGGTTCAGAATCAGTAATTTTCCATACTTCACATTTTTCAAGGGATCCTAGCTTTAGTGGCCCACCTCATAACCCTTAGTTATCTTGTCTTCACCAAATGTTAAGCTTACAGGAGGTGGAGATTTTGTTATAGTTTATGTTCAGGGTTTAAATTAAAGCTGAAGGCTCAGAAGTTTCCTACTACAATGCAAACAGTTTTAAAATCAGGACCACAAATATTTCACTCTTTTGTGCACATGCCACAAGGTGAGAAAATATTGTGTTATCGAGTATATAACGGAGTATCTGCCAGAAAGCTGTAAATTACTTTGAAATATCAGAGCCATAGGTTTATCCTGCACACCAGTGCAGGAAATTTACACTTTGCATCAAACCCATTACATTACTATACCCTGTGTCTCCAAAAAAAAATCCCAATCCCTCAATGTCTTGCCCTAGCATTCAATGACAATCGTATAAAAGCTGGGTCAGATTTAGTAAGGTCATCCCTGTAGTTCTTGCTTAAATTGTAATCTAGTGTCGTCCCAGTTCTGCAACATTTCTCCTCATATCAGCTTTTCTGACCCTGTGCAAAACCAGAATAGTGTGCCCCGTCTGTAGGTGCAAACAGTTGTAGCCAAATACAGAAGATAAGAGAGATCAGATGCCGGGGTACCAAGGAACAGGGAGATAATGATGAACATGATAAAAAGTCCACTCATAGCCAATTGCTCACAAGCTTTGAAGCACCAGAGGTTTTCTTGCTGAAGAACACAAACTGCTGAAGGAGTGATCTGAGAGATGATAAGGATTTTTTTTTTTGCCAATGCTCAAGGACAGGGAGAGAAATGTAGGTTCATGCTTGAAAATATAACAAAGGAAATGAGAAAATGAAAGTGGCATCAAGGGAGGATTGCAAGCTAGGAATCAACAGCTTGACATGGCCTTAGAACCAGACGAAAGGAGGAAAGTGGGAAGGGAAAACCAGTCCCTTCTGTTCAGTACAGTGGAGGATTTTACCTTGCTCAGGGGCTGAGAGCTTGTGTTATCACAATATTTGAGGAAGGTGGAACTGATAAATTGAGGAGGATGGGATAGATTCAAAGAATGAAAGTCTGACATCAAGCACTGTTCCCAAATGACAGCAGGTGTCTATTTGTAACCACAACCTCTGTAAGGCTTTATAACATGGGAATGTGAAAATATATTCCCCAGTCTCTTAAATCTTAAAAAATTTAAATATCCAGTGAGGAACTGCTGCTGCTTCTGTATTTGACTGAAGTCCCTTTACTGTAGGAAGATCTTTAGTTCTAAAGCAAGGCACAGAATCTTTTAAGGATTTGACATTCAACATGGAAAGTACCTCAGCAGAGAAGACTTGATCGCACCCCATGGAGGTGGATTACAATTTCAAATGCAGATACAGGCTGACAAAAGGAACTTGGTTCAACCGTGCTTCATCTCTCTTGTGGGTAACCTACAGCTGTGCTGTATTTTCACTCTAATTTAAACCCAGCATTGAACTCTGTGCTTGTAATGTGGCCTTCCATTCAAGTTCAGAAAAGTCTAACTGAAGGCTGCAGTGCCCCCAGCCTAGATATGGTATGGATAGCACCTGATGGGGTGCGATGCAGTTTGCATAGAAGGCAATCTGCACCATAAAACCCAAAGCACTGCTCCAGAAAGATTTTCCTAAATGTCCCTCAGACCGTAGTCAGATCCTGTGTTGTGACATGATGGTCTTCGCAGCAATATCTGTTAAAGTAATGCCCTCCTTCCTACCTTGCTGCTAGGTGATCTCCTCCTATGCCTCTGATGGCAGCATGGAACCCCTCAAATCTGACAATTTGTTTGCATCGCTGTACTATGAACCAAGTCACCGAGACAGATCTGTGAGCCTGTTCACAACAGTTTCTGAAAGTACCACTTAGGGGAGGGCACTTTGGCATGTGGACGAGACCAAGCATAAAGAACAGCAGGACAGGCTGTAAAGAAGACAGTATCACCACTGAAGACAAAAACCTGTCCAATTAGAGCCTCATCCTTTAATTAAGCTGATCCTGGAGCTGAGTAAAAGCAAGAAAACTTGCTTCTCTTCCTTGTGACTTGGAGCAAAGTCAGGAACAGAAGGGGCAGAAGGGCCCTGTCTTTTGGCGTGGGCTTTGCAGAGCATCTCAGAGCTGACATCTCAGGCTGACTATGGCTGTAACATCCCCTTGCTACATGTAGTGACTGTAACTGTAACACCAATGGACTTATTAGCCATCAAGTAGGTGCTACACAAGGTCTAAATGAGATCTTTGCTGCTTTGCACCTTGGGTGGAATCAAGCATATGAATCCCAGAGACACAGATTGTCTGTCTCACAAAGTAGTTAGATTCAAGCTGAAAACTTTTTACAGACCTTCAGTTTTACTACTGACTTCAACTAAAGTTGTCACCACCTAGGCAGTGATGAACATGTAGGCGATTAAAGCTGTTTGCAACCTACAGTCTCTTCACACCTAGGTTGCCACAGGCATCCAATCCTAGAAGCATGTTCTGAGAATGGCTAACATGCCCCAGCAGCATTTAACTGCCAGACATAGTCAACACCAGGCTAAAGGAGCCAGAGTTCAGTGTCATTTCTCGCATAACTTCTTGATGCTGGAAAAGTTACATAGGAAGGTATAGTACTAGAGCTCTCTGCACTCAGAGGTTACCCAAATCTATTTAGCCTCTGCCACAAAGTTACATACTTCTGAACAAAGTTGAGAGTATTCCCAAGACATTCTCACAACCAGCCAAAATAGGAGTGAGAATATCAGTACCATATTGTCTTTGAGCTAGTGGCAATATTTGATCAGCCGTCAGTCGCAAGTAAGAAAGCTCAAAAGAGTCTTTGACTTTTGGTGATCAAAATACTGATGTATCTGTATAAATTCTGCTTCTGAAAAACTGTAAAAATAGGACATCTAGAATGTCAAATGGCAGAAAAAACCTACCTATTTCTCAAAGATATATAGTAGACAGAATAGAGTCACATGAAATTTCTGTTATGTCCAAGCCAGAAACATTTCCTTTTGATGCATTGGTATTTTGGAGAAACACCATGTGAAAATAGGGAAAGGTGCTGAAGAGGAAAGAGAACCTTTATATACTCATGAAGAGAGAGAGAGAAATCTGTATGTGTGCATGTATGTGCACATATGATCATCAGATTTTATCTATCCGTGGCTGTGAAGGAAAAGCAGATGGAGTTGTGGAACTCAGAGCCATTGCTCCTTTGAATCCTGGTTCACATCACTTGCGCTAAATCTGAACACAGTGCCTTATATAATAGAGAACATGTTATGTTAACAAGTTAATCTAGCGGCAGTAGAAAACCCAGTCTCTCAAATACAGCTGGTTTGTTTTACTTCCTTTCACTTCTATTCAATGCCACAGAGCTATCTACTTCCTGACTCTAAATCTCTAAAATTGTGCCAGATGTGTTCCAGATTTTTACCTTAGCATATCAGAATAGGATCATGAGCCCATGAGAACATACAGTCAACAAAGCTCTTTCCCCTTAATTTCCTGAGCTGCTGGCAAAAGCAATTTTATTTTCAGGATGTTAACATTATTATTTTTGGCTAAGAAAATAATAATTCATTATTAAAATGTTGCTAATGTATCAGGAAAGAAATGTTTTGATTGTGGTTGCTACCTACAAACACAAATTTATATGTAGCTTTTTGCAAATTAAGCACACTTCCAAGAAGAAAAAACAATAAAATAATTGCTGAGGAAGGATGTCAAAAATGGCACAAAATGAAATCTAAATTAACCAGAAAACTGTATTTGATCCTAACACGTCAAACTGGCATGAAGAGATCCCAATTATACACCTAATTGTTGCTTTTGTGTTACATGTTTAAGTTTCCTTATATGTATAATTGCACTGACATGTACTTTGTGGGGCACAGACGAGTTGCTCTGTGGCTTGGAGAAAGATTATCTGTTTGGAGACCCACCTGCCCCAGACTTCTGCTCCCTTAATACTTCTGATCAGACGCCTGATGGAGCACACACGTGAAGCAAAAATCGAACTTTGCTTTTAGAGAAACCGTGAAGCAAAAATTTTGCAGAAGGATTTGTGCAGGTCTACATCTTAGCCTCACCTGGAGTGAAGATATCGCTGAACCTCACTTCAGGGCTGAGAGATTCAGAAGAATAGCTGGTTTCCACCATCCAGGAACAGCTTGAAAGGCTTTTAACTGTTAAACACAGCATTCCTGGGAAAAAACCTACTCTTTTAAAACTTGTGTATAGCAAGAAACCTAAACAATTAAGCTATTTTCCAATCAGTGGTATTAGCATTTCCATTCTTTCAATTCAGGCTAATCATAATAACACAACTATTATCCAGCAGCTGTAACTACATTACAAAAAAAAATCATTAGACAGCCTTTAAATTTACCAACTCCTTAATAAAATGAACTGAAATTGCAATTGGTATTTTCATGTTACTTCTAAATGCCTCAAATTCTATTTTACCCAGGGAATTTTCTGTTCTTTTTGTATTAACTAACACCTCATATTTTCTCACAAACGTTAAACAAGGCTTTCTGATCATTTAATTATGGTCCTCTCAGTCCGGTTAGATAACTTACTACAGAAATATTAGTGAGTTTTAATTGCAGTAAAAAAGTTGTGAAACTTCTGAAAGTTTATATGCAATCTGGACAGAGAGTTAAGCAATGGTGCTTTCTCAGCAAACTCTCAACTCTGCAAACCTTACCTTTCTCTTCCATTTCTCTTATTTATGGTGCTGGTTATTCTTTCCATGCATTATAGAAATCAACGCGGAACTGAATTAATGGATTTTCTATTTCTAGAACACTTCATATTATATAAAGAAAAAAATATTTGTATTCTTGGGTCTTCTTGTTTTGTTCTGACCTAAGGCAACCAAATTAACTTTTTTTTAAACCTGAATTTAATATTATACAACTCTTTCAGTGAATAACAGACCTTAACCTTAACACTTGAAAGTTTTTGAAAACAAACTTTCACTTCTCCTGTTCCATACCATCTTCCTTCTCTTTTATTGATTACAGCACCTAAGTAACTCTCCTCATTTCTGGCTTTTACAGAGTAAGCTCAAAAATCACTGATACCTCCTACAGTTGTTCCAGCAATAAATCAATAAGGAACTGACCAGATGTTCTTGTTGAATAACACCAACTTAAGAAATCTCTACTCCAAACTAAATAATGGAGGCTAGATCCAAAGAAATATTTATGCACCTCAAAGGTAGATGCTCCCAGCACTGAAACCCAAACCATGAGTTGCAGAGTCACATCCTCAACAAAGCCCACAGCATGAGTTGGAGATCTCAGATAGAGGTTAGAAAGAGTCACCATTTCCAGCACTGAGCTGGCTAATGACAGTACATGCAATGTACCAATGCTTAGAACTGGCCTCCTAAGCATCTGTATCTAAGCAGTCATGTTTTAAAATCCTCTGCTCTTTGACCTTTTTTTGACCGACTTGAGTGAAGCATCTGCTGAAAGAAGGCACTTATACATTTTATTTCAAAAGCTAGGGCCGTGCTTGTCAAATTCCCTTAAAACACAACATAATGAACTAAAATCCCCTTTTGCTACAATAGTAGCATATTTAGAACCATTAGCTAGAATCTGGAAGACCATTTCTGTGCTCTGCTAGATAAATTATTTCATCTGACTGAAAGCATTCAAAACCAATTTTTGCTGCCTCAAAGACTGCACAAAATACCAAGTCACAAGACAGTTCCTTTCAGTTAAAATGCAGCAGTCAAGAAAAACATCCAAAGCTATTTTGTAATTCCTCCTCATGGTAAGCCATGAACTACTTCACAAGGAGTTTCAATGAGTGCATCCAAGGTTTTCGACTAACTAGATTAATTATTGTTTGTTTTTTTGAAAGGAATAAAAAGACTTACGGTACGTATGATTATATTACAAAGGACAACTTCAAAAGGTGACTTACAAATACCAAGTTGAACCACAAGAACACTATTTCTGAGCTCTGGTTGACTGGACACATATAATTCCTAAAACTTTCAGATTTATCAGAATGGAATTAATATGATGGAATAAATTAAGAAAATCCATTAACTGAATAAATCTAACAACTGTTCTTCTCAAGCTCCCTTTGCTTTTGCTTCTATTCAAGTATTTCTTGTACAGATTGTCTTTTAGAGTAGTTTTTATACCAATATTTATGCATAGATATGTAGAAATGTATATTTCTAGGAAGATGATATTGAATTGAAAAGAGTGAGTCAAGTGAACAATGTTTTCTGCAATAGAAGGCTGGGTGGCAAAAGCTGGAGACTCCCTCTAGAACAATTACTGGGAGTTTATTTGAAGTTATGACAGAAATTATTTTAGAATATTTTGGGAATAAAAGTAAAATAGAAGGAGATATTTATTATTACAGGCATTTTTCACATCTAAGCTATGAAGGTGTAATACAAGGAAGCTAACTGGTTTCATTACTGGTTAAAGTTTTACTGCAATTATTATGCCAAAAAATATCTTTAGTAGTAGTGAAATACCTTAATATATTCCAAACTATGCTTCCTAGAGTTTTAAAATACTGAGAAGCTAAGAAACTGACCAATTAATAGGTTGTGAAATGGTATAAAATCTAGAAACTTGAAAAAGTTTTACATGTCATAGTAGTATGAGCTGATGAGGTCATTAGAAAGAATTTATTGAGGCTTTGTACCACTATATATGCCAAACAGAAGGAACAAAAATCCACAAACCCAGCCAGTGAGGTCAGGAAGACAAAATAAATTCAAAGGCTTAGTGATATCGCAGCCTTGCAGATTAAATCTAACCTGGGAAAAGCACATATAATTTAGCATTAAGCAGAAGATGGGTAAAATACTGGCTAATTAACAGCCAAGCTGTTGAAACAACAAATCCATGAAAGATAGAACTATGTGCTGAAAGTTTAATTAAGGCATTAGACTTGTAGACATAAACAATTACAAACAGACCAGAGCCATTGAGAGAACCTTGTTTAACTCTCCTTTATCAATTGCCATGTTTAGAGCTAAGAAACCAAGCATTGCATAGCTCCCACTAACAGTGGGGGATATGATCCATGCATGGAGGAGCAAAGCCAGCTCATAACCAAATTAGGCAGAAAGCTGAAGTCATGACAGTGTTGAAACCTGTTGTAGGTGTCATGCTGCCCTACTTGAAAAGCAAGAGTGACCAGTGAAGGAGCTGCAAACTAAGCCAAAAGCAAGAGTATATAGCAGAAGTGGATGTCTCAGAGGAAACATCCAAGACTAGAAAGGATTAGCAGATATCATTTAAAAGGAAAAGAACAAGAAGGCAAAACATAATCTAATTCATCAGTTTAACACAGTGTGGGACTCTCAGCAGCACAGTGTACCCTGATCAGTAAAAATGCACTAAACACAACCTGAAAAACTAAGAAAAAAAAAAGCACAGCCTTGTTAAAAACAGGTATCTGAGAGAGGACATTAAAAGAATTCTTTTGAGAAAGCAGTATAAGTTTGTAATTGTAAAAAGCTGCACAGATCCAAATTTTCAGCTGGTATAAAACAGTCCCTGTTCAGGGTTTTTAATTTACTTAGACTGGATGAGATTTAATTAGATCAATCTGAGGATCAGGTGGGTCGGTTTTACTTGGTTTTTTTTGATTGGTTGGTTCTTTACTGTGAGAGTGGTGAGGCACTGGAATGGGCTGCCCAAGGAAGTTGTGAATGCTCCATCCCTGGTGGTGTTCAAGGCCAGGTTGGACAGAGCCTTCGGTGGCAGCATGGTTTAGTGGGAGGTGTCCCTGCCCATGGCAGGGGGGTTGGAATTAGATGATCTTAAGGTCCTTTCCAATCCTAACTATTCTATGATTCTGTGATTCTAAAATGTTAAGTTCACATTTCCCTAATAGGAAGAGATGACAATGAAAAAAATAGAGTCCTTGTTGATGCTAAGCATTGGTACATGTTGCAAAGTCCTGTGAGATCCTTATCCCCAGCTGTCCAGATTAAGGACTGAGTTAGAGTGAACCATGGTTCTTTCTGGCATATGCATACAGGTTTCCTTTCCATGGAAACAGGTTCACTGCGCATCCCTGTTTGAGGTTGGAAGGAGATCAGGGTGTGTATCTATGTCCTAACCAGCACTTCAGGAATATTCCCAGGCCAAACAGTTTAGTTAGTGACAAAGTTATCCCAGGTTTGCACTAATGTAACAGAAATTAGAATATGTCTTTTCTTAGTTCCTTTCTCCATGATTAACAGAAACCCCAAATTTACTACCTGCAAGAGAAGAGAATATAGTCACCCTCTGGCTAGCTCTTCATAATTACCCATTCAGTCTATAAAGTCTCATTTTATTGAGATCTGACAGTCACTCAGCTCTGCCTTTACACAGCAAAATAGTGTTAAATTTATATATATGCAGCTCTTCCTGCAAATGATTGAGGAATTTGCATCTTTCCCTCATAACTCCTCACCAGCACAGCCTTATCCCTGTGCCATGAGTCAACATCTTATTGCTGTGTGATATTCAGCTGGCCATATTCCAACTATATTGGCATGAGTCCAGTAATCTGCTGATCTGACAAATAAAAGTTGCAGCAGAATTCAACCTCAAACAGTGGTTCTTGGTACTTTTCAAATGTGGCCATTAACATTTATTTCTCCAATCGTTCAACTCCCTTGTCAGTAAAGCACTTTGGAAGTTTCCCTGCTTTTTCTTAAGGCATAACTTCCCTCTTCCTCTGAATTCTTTCTGCATGATTAAAACCACAAGTATTTACTTATTTACCTGGCTTATTCACAGAGAACAATAGATTCGGTATTATCCACTTCCTGCTCAGAGTCAGGGAAACACATCCCAAGTATGAGAAACTCTCCCACTTCAGTGACATCAACAGAAGAAAGAGAATTGATTCTGTCCAAAGTTCTGCTGATGTGCAAAATCTGACCCCAGCAGCAAAATGCATTATAAGAACAACTATGAAAGTGAACACTCTTTTCAATGTTATCAAAAGTGCTGAAAAATGTATTTGTTAAATTATAACCTTTCCTGCTTTCTTTCCCCCACCACCTCCTCGCTCTGGTAGAACAGGCTATAGTCAAAGAATACTGGTGGGTGATTAGTTTTGGCTGTTTTCAGTGAATTATAATGTGGTACAGTTCAACTCTTAAAATTAGTCATTCTCAGATAACTGATACAGAAACTCACAGAGTCACCACATTCTTCCCTACAGAGGTAATAACACTCATCTATTAAGATGACCATTACAATCAGAGGCAAACAGAAGACAAAGATGCAGACCAGTTGTAGCTGTCTGTGCCTTTTAAACTTTTGTCTTTAACTGATAGAAATCTGGAAGCAAGTAGCTACTGGCCATGGAAGTACAAGCTGTGGGTTATTTTCCCTCCTAAAAAAACACATTTGTAACTGTTCTCAGATATGCTGTTTCACTAATTTTACCTGCACACCAATTTCAAAAGCATGGCCTGTACTTAGTCTTTGTATGTGCAGTGCTCTGTGAATGACCTGTTATAGTAATTTACATCTAAGTCCATCTATGCCAATGAGTTGCTGAGGCATTGCGATGCAATTATTGCAGTTCTACTATTTATTTATTATGGCTTGGCCTGCATGCAGTACTAATTCTCCACCTTAAAATATGCCTACTTTGCTATTGCAGTTAGCATAGATCAATTGTATGACATATGGTATATTACTTATCTGCATGCAGATCTGTAGTACATAAACCAGCAAGACAGAACTACAAAGCCTACACTTGCTAAGTCTCATGCCAGATTTTGGTTAGTTCTGGTGGCAGACTTAGCTTTTCTTAGCTGTGCTACTGAAAAAAAAAAAAAAAGCTCTAAAATGATAAAGTATGCAAACCTGTAGTGTCTCTGTACCTAAATTTCCTACAGCAAGGTTGAGAGACAAAGGCAGAATCTGAATTTAAGCACAAAGAAGTAACACCATTTTCTGCTCCAGCCTAAAGATACAAAAAAGTAAATAAGGCTACCATAAAAAAACAAAAGAAGACTAAAAGATTTTCATTCTGTGCTGCTACATTCATACTTAGACTCAAAGACCTGGGCCTTTTTGCATAGTTTCATACAAAGACAGGGAGACTGGCTTGTCTCGAGTGTGGCATCTAGGCTGCAGTCGGTGTCTTTTATTAACTTCAATGGCAGGGATTGAGACCTCAGACAACATTACTATGAACTTAGAGTAACCCCTCTAAAGTTACTGGAAGAGTTTGGAATGCTTCTGGAAACAAGCCAACATTTGGCACTCCAGGATCAAAACCGAAAATGACAGTCTTCTCACCAAGTGCTGGTAGACCACAATTGCTTTAACTTACAAGCGATACAAACTTGGTGAAGTTGTTGGCAGGTTTGGCTCTGAGAGTGCTGTGCAGAGGCTTCTTCTCAGCTACCATCATCCACTTTGCAAAGGCTTTGTTGAATTGTGCCTGTTAGCTGAAAAGGTTTACAGAATACTTGTGTTTACACTGTGGCCAATGCAGTGTTTATCAGCATGAAACCCCTGGAGATTTATTAATTCTTATCTCTGAAAAAAGTTCCTTACTTCTTCTGTAACAAAAGGATTTGTTGTATGCCATAAAGGCTTTCAGAATTACAGAGAAAACTCAATTCTGGGAAACTGTAAAGATGTAAATATAAAGGAAATACACAAATATATGTTATCATAAATAAAACCCTATTTATTCTTTGTTTTTCCTGAGAAAGTACAACTAATGCAGATTAAACATTGTGGCATGTAATATTGCAAGGTACCAAAAAAATTGAACATTCCACTATTTACATTACACCCACACAGAAACAATGGTAGAAAAAATAAGTGGCTGATGTAAGGCTGTAAAGGTAAAGTCGTGCAGTCAAGTAAGGCAAAAAAATGCAATTTGAACATTTTGCTAAATTATTCATACCCTTTATGATACAGTGTTTAGTGACACGACCACAGACTGTGTTCTGAAAGACCTGCTTCACACGAGAAACACAGGAAATGCTGGTGCTCCTTCAGAGGGCTCGTGCTTTGCCCGTTCTTGTTTGAACAGCAGTGGACAAACACCTACCTTCTCCTCTGGTGTTCATCAGCAGGTAGGTGGGGATTGCCCTGTTCTTAACTGCACTGAATGGAGAATTATTATTTTCCTCCCTAGCTTGTTATCTGTTCTCACCATATTTTAGACCTGGTTTTGAAGTATATTAAGAAAAAAATCTGTTCTGCTCTAGGGGTGTGACATATCCTATCCAGTCACTGTGCAGAGTTATATGAGCTTAAAGGGTGCTCAGTCTAGATGAGTCTTCAGAACATCCCACTATCCCACTGTCCTGGACTCTGCTCAGCATGTAAGAAATCAAACTCTTTTTAGATTCTCAGAAACCAAGAAAATTTTTCACAGATGGCAAACACGTCTGTCTACTATAATGACAACAAATATCCTGAATAATTAAACTGATTGATGGCACTTGAACTTCTCAGCAAACAAGTTCAGAGATTTTTTTGTCTTATGCAAAAAACAAATAAGGGTATTTTTCCTTAACTTCTTCCATAGCAACGGCAAACCATTAAAAAAATAATTTCTGGAGTCAAACATTCAGGATGACAAATGTGTGCCTAAACACTTTAAATTTAGCAAAGTTAGACCTATAAACATGCCCTTGCAGCATAAATGCATTTATTTTGATAAATATGTTTACACTGCTGGATATAAAAGGGCTAAGATATGAATTGGATTTAGAATTATCTACTAAACTGGTAAACAGCATTGAAAAGAAATAATTTTTTATGTATACTTATTATATTATACCTAATCTCTTCCTATAATTTTACCTAGGGAAAACAGCCTATTTTACATCTATGACACACATAGATATACCTGTGTGGTTTAAGGACCAACTTAATCTTTGTATGGGACGGTACCCAACATCACACAGTCCCCATCTTATGTTCTGGGATCCCCCACCCTTCCCCTCTCTTGGTCTGTGACTAAGAAAAGAAAGGGAAACAATTGCAGTATTTCTTTTCCAAGTGGTGATGCTTCCATCTACTGTGACAGGTAGATGATGTCTAGCTCTTTCTAAAGAGAAAATCTTCTGACAGGCAGTGATGCAGCAGCACAAGAAAGGAGCTGCTCAAAGAAAAGGAAGGCATGGAAAAAAGAAGAGCAGGTGCTAGCAGTGGATAACCATTTTTTCCCTGATAACCTTTTTCTTAAGTCAGTACATCAAAATCTCCATTCAGGACAAATCTCTTATTATATTTTAAAAATTCAACATATAGTACTAGTTTTAGAACTTAGGCATATTTAGATAAATGTCACTTCTTCACATTCCTTGAAGATATATTGGATTTAAATTATAGTGCTGATTTATAATTCTGCATGGAGTTTTCTAATTCTTATATTAGTAGGTTTCGAACTTCCAAAAAATTGCTGAGAGTGGAAAAGAAGTCAAACTCCTGTAATTGCCAGATGGCATCATCCTGCCCTTTTGAGGTTAAAGCAAGACAACATGTCTTCTTTTTTTTCTTACCCTTTTTCAACACATGAGCCAGGAGCAGACAGTCAGTCGAAACACTGATGATTACAAATGACAACTTGTAGCACGTGTTATCACAGCCACTGTATAAAGTAATTCCGCTAACAATGTACTTTGCTAACAACCATATGGATTCAAGGAAAATAGTTTTTTCTGGAGGAAAGAAGCTGCAGACACATTATTACAGTATGTCTTTCCCAGGATCTGTATTGGACAAGCAAACTAGATGCAAGGTTACTTTAAAAGGTCTTTGGCAGACGTTGGGTGAAAACCTGGCCCCTTTGAAGTTAGTGACTAAATGTGCGTAGGTATTAGCAAGGCTGTTGTAATTACTCATATAACTATTGGACTGTCAAATAATTTAGGTTGAATTCAGCCTGTTCACAGTCTAAGAAAACCTTTTCTCTCAATGGTCTTCTCAGTTATTCAAATCAAATAAATTACATTGCGCTCTCACAGTCAGGCAGGGATGTAACACATTCTTGAAGGTGTCCGGCATGAACCTTGCTGAGCTTGAAGTTTTGCTGAGGTAGCTGTAAATTC
Source organism: Coracopsis vasa (assembly GCA_026283785.1). NCBI lineage: Eukaryota > Metazoa > Chordata > Aves > Psittaciformes > Psittacidae > Coracopsis > Coracopsis vasa. The sequence goes on along the minus strand of JANHGB010010233.1, from coordinate 10,706 downwards.
TAAAATCATCTCTTGAAGGACACAGTTTTCTCCTGGATGACACTTCAAACTTAATAACTGAGGGTCATTAAGGAACAGCTGCACTTGACAGGCTTGTAGGAAGTAAGTGATTAGGTGTAGTTACCCAGTTTAAAGTATGCCTGGACAAAAGCTTTAGACATGTTTGGACAAAGGCACAGCACAACCACATAAGCTGAAATTTAAGGGATTGTGATTAGGTAAAATCAACATTCCCATACAGAATACTAAAGAATGAGGAAATAAGAAGCCATGGGACAACTCTGCCTATGTCTTAGTGGCAGGTTTCTCCTGAGAGTGACAGACAACATAGCAAGGAACTTCAGCAGCTACCACAACAGGGGATAAAATGGCTGTTCTACAATCTGCTCTGACACCTTAATGACAGCTTCAGCCAAATTACCATACAGCCAAAATAGCCTAGGTTCACAGGTTAAGTGTGCTAGTGTCATTAAGCTAAGTGTAAGGAATAAACATAATCAAACTCCATAAATAACAAAGGCTGAGCAGGGAGCAGCTTTTGAAAACCAGAAAATGAGAACACAGTGAAAAAATCAAAGAGGGGAATTATTTATGTTACTGTGAAAGCTGAAGGCATAGTTCAGAAGAAAAGGTATACATTTACAGCTTGAAGACCTTTAACAATATTTTTACTAATTAGGGAAGAATTTTAAAAGCTTGGGTCAGATTCTTCAGGCTCACTGATGCAAATCCTTTTGGAGCAGTTTGATGATTTTGCATTATTGTCATGTTCTGCAGTTATTTAAAAGCTATTCAACTAAGCACTCAAAGATCCCTTTCTCAGCATGTCAGATACTTCTCCACCCTGCAGAAGCAATGCCAAAGACAAAAGCATCAAAACTTTCAGAAGCACTACATTTTCTCCTCCAGTTGCTTTTTTGGTAAATATGTTCCTAAGTTTACCAGACTATGTGGTATCAGCTCACAAAAGATGAAGTCACAGCTGCCCCATCATGCCTCAGCCTGTGAAATGAATAAAAATCACTTTCAGCAAGTAGCAGAAGAAAAAGTCTCTATTATTTAATGTCCAGAAGAATATTTATCTGTACACTTAAGGCTGCAATCTCATTTCAGTGGGATGTCCATTCATGTGAACAGAATGCCAGGAAGTGACAAATCCTACCTGTTGCTTTGGATAACCAAATCAGCTGCCAATACTTTTATATGTAAAAATACTGCAACAAAATGTTACTAATATAATATTCTCAGCAATCTCAATTAGATAATTAATAGAAGAAAATTCACCTTTCATTCTAAGCTCCTCAGCCTGCAGAATGGGGAGTGTGTTTGTATTGTGAGGATAATAGGAACAATCAGGAAGCCCAGAGAGCTTTTTTTGCTGGCCTTCTCTGCCTCTTTCACTTTCTCTGTTTGCCCACAGAATTGTGAAGCCATAAGACAAAAAATCTTGATTCCTTGTATCTCCACATATTTCTACTGCCCAGCCACTTCTCTCAGAGTCTAATGTCATTTGGCTGGGAAAATGATATATTTCAGTATCATTCACCGAGACAGAGATGACATAGAATATCCTGGCAATTATCACTTATATTTTCCAATTCATCAGCAGTTTTTTCTTGCAAATATTTTAAACAACCTCTAAAAATAGTGTCATGGAAACCCCATGAATCTGGAAACCTATCATGCAATACTTCTCAGACACTTGTGAAGGTGCAGTCTTCTTGACACTGGCTGTTACATCTTCTCCCCCAAATTAGGGACATTAAAAAGAAATATAAAGCCAGAAAGGTCATAACTGGAGACTCTCTGATGCAGACCCGAGCAGACTCACACCAGGGAAATCAGGGCATGAGCGGTAGGGTTACCAAATCTGAACAATAGCACTTCACATCCCTTTGCAAGAGTGTTAATAACTATGCAAGGTTGCAAGGTTGCAAGAGGAGAGGATAATCAGATCTAAAATTGGAAGCTCTCTTCCTCACATTCAGATTTTTCCCTTATTCCCAGAGGAAGGCCACTCTCATTTCCCTGAAATGCAAAAATGCATTTCTTATTTTTAACCTACCCATTGTCATCTAGGTCATTATATAGTGATGATTATTCAAAAATTTCCTTTAGTGACCTGAAATTAATTTAGCTCGCTGTGCTGCACATGAACTCAGTGTAGCACACCCAGTGAGAGGACATTTTCAAACAACCTTCAGTTGTATGATTCATTTCCCTATGGTTATTTTACATGCGTACTAATATACTCAGGAATTCCCTGCCAACAAGGATTGGTTTCTTTACTTACTTGTTTGGTGAAGGTACCTTCCCTTAGGCATTTATCTCATTATATCCAATTAGCAGTTACCATTTTGCCATTGGAGTTCACTGCCTAACTGTGCTGTGCCAAGTGACATGCTTTTTCTCCCCTACGCAGATATTACTGGCGGCACTGCATCGCAAGTTTGGTCCTCATATCAGGATCATATGTACAGACTTGATGTGGCCCTTAGGGACATGGTTTAGTGGTGGACATGACAGTGTTAAGTTAAGGGTTGGACTTGATGATCTTAAAGGTCTTTTTCAACCCAAATGACTCTATGATTCTGTGATTCTGTGATTCTATGATTCTGTGATTCTATGTATAGCAATACAGAGAAATACTGTATTGTCCCACAGCAGGGGAGCTGGAACTAGATGATCTTAAGGTCCTTTCCAACCATAACTATTCTATGACCATGCAAGTACCAGAGACAACCATACAATCCCTCATGTGCCCCTGGTTTCCACAGTTCTTGTGTCCAAATCCAATTTAGTTCTGAAGACAAATAGTAGTTGTCCTGATAGCAGAAAGACTAATATCAGGCAATTCAAAACGGACAAAGCGAGCCAATACACCCCATATACTGTGCAAGTTGACAAGTATGTACACAAGATTGCCGTGTTCCTGTTCCAGTCCTCAGAGACATGAGAGCAGTCCCAGCATAGGGAGATCTTGCTTAAATTAGTGGCTTAGCACTTAGCTGGCTCTTTGCTAACACCTCCTGAGACTGAGAGAGTTACACTGTTGTTGGACATGTTCTAGTTGAGAAATGAGCAGCTTGGAGCTCTGTTCCATATGTGCACTGGCAGAGTTGGGAGATGACTTTACAGGTCAGCTGTTTCCCTCTGAGCAGGTGGATACAAGTCAGAGGAAGATGATACCATCACAGAGCATCTGCTGTGTGGCACTGATTAACACTGACCATAACTTGCCAGAAATGATTAGCACTGTAGAATGAGTCATTTTACCTCAACATATTACAAGGATAAAGAAGCCAACCTTATCTTAAGGTACCTAAGTCAGGTCGAAATGAGTTAGTTTAATCTGCAAAGGTAGCCATGTTAGCACAGTATGACACTTGCCTCTTGATAGAGCTAATTAATCTGTACAAAGTGCAGCGATAATGCAGCTATATTGTTTCTGGCAGCAGCCCAGCATGGGCTTTCCCACATTTCTTTCCTTAAGGAACATCAGCCCCACATCAGCCACCACTTCCCAAGAACATCAAGAACTAGTTTGATTAAAGTGGAAGCGAGTTCTACTGCCAATTGGGAAATACAATTGATTTTTTTAAATGTGAAAACCAGAAATATACCACTCAAGTACACTTTCCATGTAACAGTCCTCTGAGAAAACTCCTCTGCAGAATCACAGGCAGAGTATTGCAGCACAAAACAATGGGTGAAGAGGAGAGCTTAGAAGAAAGAGGTATTAGGAGACGGTTTAGTGTCATCCGTGGCAGGGAAAGAAGAGGATTCTTTGTAATCTAAACCTTCTCCTGAACACTGAGACATCCATCTGATATGAGTGGTGACATTTCAATCGATTGCCATGGAACTAATTCATTTTATATAAATCAAATTTTCTTTATATGGACAAAAAAATATATATAAATTTTATCATTAAAATATTTTGTATGTTTCAGAAGCATCCATTTGATAAGCTCAATGGGTGTTGATTTCATCAGTTTATATGCTAGATAAGACAATGGTTCTCAAGTAAGAAGATTTTGTTTCTGTTATTTTTCTGTTACACCTATTCACATCTTTAAATTTCTATTATTACTTCTAAAAAAACTGCTGTGAATTCCATGTTGATCAGAACTAACTTTAAATGGATTCCTGCAAGAGGTACCTGTTCTCCAGGCTAATTATTAATCTTCAGTTGATTAATGAATTACCCTAGAATAAAATTAAAAAGCCCATGTATGACAACATCAGGGTATGGACACAATTACCTACATGCATATATATATCTTTTTTTTTTTTCTTTTAAAAAGCTATTAAGGCATTGAAATATCTTACAAATGTGTTGTCAGGTTTGTTTTAACATCTATCCTTTGAGTAACAAGGCTAAGGGCAGACATTGTGCAATCAGTCAGTACCACCCCAGTTCTGAAGATACAGGAAGTATCCCATCAGCTGTCACAGAAACGGATGGAGACTTTGCAAATGATGGCTAGAAGTTCCAGCACCTGAAGGATCTTGTGAGGCATGCTGCCAACTCCTTGTGTCCCCTCCCTTTTACAGCAGCTTGCTCATATGCAGCCGATTCATTGTCAGGCTTGACACAACATTTGCAACATGTATACAGGTGCTCTGATAAAAAGCCATCCACGAATTCTATCATCACTATTTGCATTTATCTTACTACTGAGTGGTGTAATAGACTTTACTGTCATACACCACCAGCAACCTATGAATCACTGCCGCCTAACTCAGCCGGGCATGAACTAGCTGTGGAAAAATTTCACTTGAATGTAATTCCTTTTTGCTCAGAAGTATTCAGACAGAATTCACCCTTCAGCTGAGAGAAGACATCAGTTCCACAGAAATTCTTGATGAGCCATATCCTTCAAGGCCTTACCACTTGCATGAGCCAGTAATACAAGTGTAAAAGACTTTGTAAAACTTGTCCCTAGCACTTTGTCAAGACTTCCACAGGGTGAGAATAGCATGGACAAGGTCATTATAAGAATCTTACTGGTTTTCACAGAGTTCAATATTATTAGAAAATGTCTCATGGAACGAAAAAGTAATAACAATTTTCTGCATCAACTGCAGGCTCCAGTGTGCTTACAGATACCTGAAACAGGCCTCTACTGAAGTAAAACTACGTACATGCGGTAGATTAAATGTAATCATGTCTACAGTTACCAGCTGAAGCTCTAATCTTTAAGTGAACATTTGGCATCTAGACCATGGACCACTTAATACAAGTTTTTTCTTTGTAATCAGGCCATTGATATAGGCTAAAGAGGTGTAAAACGATTTTGCATTGACCGGTAAAGGCTTTGTGCTATAGAAGGATTTTGTGTTCAGATAGAAAAAACATATCAGGAGTACTGGACGTTTGTTTGTAGAACTGCGTTTCATGCATATCTTGTCTCTTAGTAGCCTCCATTCCTGAAAAGAATTAATTTTTTTTTTTTTCAACATACTTGAAACGTCCAGGTATTTAGTGCACTCCAACAGCACATGACTCATAATAAGTTGCAACAGCAGTATGCTTTTTCAGCCATATCTTTAAGTCTAGCTGTAATTGGGTCTAGAGCTATGCAATTTAATAACAAAGCTAATGCATCCATTCAATGGAGGACTCATAAACTAAGCTGCTTTAAAACAAAAACAAAAGCAAAAACAAAAACCAAAAACCCCTAAGAGCCCAGGAAACAATCCTAGCAAATGAGAACCCTGGAGCAAGATTTGCTACACATGGAAGGCATGACCCAGGACCTACACAGAGATAAATCACCACTGGAAAATTCTGTGCAGAACACCCATTTGTGTTATTTTAATTCCCTTTTGAACCTCAGAAGCATCTAAGAAGGCGGCTCCGTTGTGTCTCCCATGTTGACTGAACACTCAAAAGTCGTAATAAGGTGTAAGGTATAGAGAAGATATTATGTCAGACATACTTTTCTTTTGGGAGGCTTGACACACAATTTGCTAGTCATGGCATTCATTTCTATTGGCATTAAAAAGAAAGTTCAGAAAACTGACTAATGCTCTGTTCCTTCTTCACAGTGAGACTTCTCGAGTTGACTGACTCTTGCTCCTTTTCAATGCCACAACTTTACACTGTATCTGACCATGACAATTACTGACACAGGCAGTGCAGTCTTCTCTTATATGAATATAGTTTTATGACAGCAGAGGAATGAATACAACTCAAGGAGATCATGAAAAGTAAAGTCACAGGCATCCTCTAATAATAGTGCTATTACTGTCAATAAAACTAGGCTTAACCATATCTTAAGCAAACAGAAGGATTTAGTGCTTTTATTAGTTAATGTCTGAAGATGTTCCTGTGTCCATATCTTCTTAGAAAATTAATTGTTCACCTGAATACTTTTCATTTATCAGTCTCCATTTTAAAATGTCCTACAATTATTTTTAGAAGTGCTAACCCTTCACAAACATAGGAAAAAGCAAAGGCATCTCTGAAACAGAAAAATCCTCTTCACTTAGTGGCAATTCTGATGCATTTTCCTCTCAACAATAAGCCAATAAAAAGAAACAGAGCAGATACTCATATAGCCACTGGAGCACTGATGATATAAGCGTAGGTTATGCATGCTGGTTTTTTACGTACCTTTTCCCAAAGCAGAGCTTGAGAGCAAAAAAGATCATGATTTCATGTGCACCCAATTTAAGATTAATACTGTGCCTGAGGAAAAAAGTGGTATAGCCTTGGAGCTAGCAGATACATTGAAAACCTAGATTCCTTGGATAATCTCCAGCATTAATCACAGTTACTGGAAATTAATTTCACTGAGAAAACCAGTATTCTGAAAGTTTTTCTAAGAACAGGTTTGCTTCAATTACATGTTTAATAGGAAGATTGAAAAAAATAATCACTTTCTCAAAGCACTCAGAAATGGGAAATTATTTCATTCTGACAATGTTAAAAATATTTCATTCTGATTTCATTGTTAATTTATATTAGGCTGCATTGCATTTCATTGAAAATCAGATAAGCAGAGGAAAAAGTTGAATTGAAATATTTTAACCATATTAAAATAAATTAGACCTTCTTGAAATGAAAGCAGGTGATAAACAAAAATGAAATCCTTCAGTGGTCCCAAATCACAGTAAATCAGATCTTTTTATTTATAATTTCACTGAAAGATGCTAAACTATCAGATCCTCTCTCTTCCACAAACACAAATTCAGTTTCTGACCAGCTTTACTATACTGATTGTTTGTAAAGATTATTTTATTACCTCCCTATGAGCTAAATTGTTCCTGTTTGGCACAGACTACTGGAAAAATCAATGCAGACCCATACTACCATGGAAGGAGTAACAGGAAACACTGGGGTTTCTCAGAACTCTCTGACTGTCCTGGGAGATAATCAAACAATTTAAGGTACCCTTTTAGTGAGGTACAGTATATTCACCACTATTAATCTCACTGTGCTGGTAACAATGAAGCTCAATAGCTACTTTTATGGCTGATTATTTTTAGAAGTTGCAATGGGAATGAGCACTGTAATACCCTGCATGTAAGGCAGAGGAAGGCACAAAATTTGCTTAAGGGAAGACTCTGAGAGATCAAGGTATCATTAATAAGCTTACTACACACACACACACACACACAAATGCAGTAGGAGTAGCTATGTAAGTATTTGGTTTAAGAGACAGAAAAAAGTAGATTGATATAAATGAAGTCTACGTTATTTCATGCAGTATCTGAATCCACAGGTTGACATACAATGAGAGCTCCCTTTGCAAGCAGTAAGACAACAGATCAGACACACAGAAAACAAAAAAAGAAGGAGGGAGATAAAAAAATACTCATGCATCACACATCTCAACTCTATACAACCTTAGGGTCTCATGAATCATCACTACTAAGCAAATAGTATTCAACTTTACAATAGGAATTGACGCGCAATCTACAGTTTCCTCTTTCCTTCTCACACACTGACACAAAAACTTAGTTTGTCACATTCATTTAACATTGCTGTTAGGTGTTAGTTTTCATTATTTCATAAGTGCTTGAAACTGTATCACTTATAAAGCAAACAGATTGCTCTTTGTGCATGTGATGGTTATTCATTCAGTCGTCAGGTGAGATACTGGAAAATAAATACAGATAGCTCGGTTTTGAATGCTGTATTGCACAAACCATGTAAGGTCTCTCTTGGGAGAATGATGACGGTACATTGGTTTCATTCTTCTTTAATTCTCAATTAAAACAAATAAAATTAGCCTCCCTATGCTCGTGTCCTACCTTTTTGCCTGCATTTTTATGAATTCCATAGAAGAAAATTAAGATAAAAAACAAAACAGAAAACCACTGATAAAATGTGTACTAAAAAAGGGCTTAAAGCTAGTAAGTGTATTTCACTAATACAGTGTAATTTGTATCATTTGGTAGTAGACAGCTGATGGCAACTTTTGAACCGAGTGACTGCCAGCCAATCCTGATTACCTTGCAAGGTGCTGCAGCTAAACTAGAATGAACCTGAGGAAATAAAGTTCCAACAATGGTTTAGGAGGAAATAGACAGTTTTAATGGCAGAGACTATAATCCAGCTAGTGAATGAAAATGGTGGTTATGCGATAGCTGTTGCTGTCCTACAGACATGAAAATGCAATTCCCATGAGACAGGTGCTCCTAGTCCATCTGACTCCAGTATTGATCTAAAGCCTACAGGACACTGGCCAGAATATTCATTACCTTCAGGTTCAGTAATGATTCAGAAAAGGCAAGGCTGAGCACAGAGTTCACCCCTAACCCCTGAGCTGAGGGAAACTGAAGAGACTACACAGGGAAGTTTTCTTCCTGTTCTCCACGCTCTCCTGACCTATAAAAGACTCCACTTTGCAGAGCTCACAGTGGGAGTGTCACACAGTTTTGCCAATGCTATATATTTAACTTCAAGAAAGAAAAAAAGCCTGGTTTATAGTCAAGGGAGAAAAATCAATAGAATTCAGTTTGGCAATTCTCCCTGTTTTGTCCCTTCCAACATTATGAGCTAAAATATAAAATATTAACATGACTCTTGTTTTTGTATTCTACATTTGCTCAAATCTGTAGACCTAAGATTTTCCTGCTGTAAAGAAAGATCAACCTTTTTTTTCAATATGATTTTATACAAAAAAGCCAGAAGCACAATTAAAGAATGAAATTCTCCAGTTCTTCATATATTATAAAATTATCCCTAAGCAATCACAGTGAAATGCCAAGATTTTCCTGCATACACTGAATATACATGCAAATCTCAATTTTTATCCCTATAATATTATATTTTATTCTTTGAGTGCATAGTTATAATGCAAGAAGACAAAGTAAGATATCGTGGCAATTCCATTAAAATTAGAATGGAAAATAGTGACAGGCTACATCGAAAAAGCCAAATTCATACACAGGGTGAGTCTGACAATGTCCAATGTCAGTGGAATTAAATCAGAAATTAATTTGGGCATGAAATTCCATATACAGATACAGATACACCACCAGAGTATTTCATTGAGCAATTTTTTTTCTTTATGTAGGAAACCCAGATTGAAATCTAGTGAAACTGTATAGGCTAATCTGACACAATGCAAGCTGTAAAGTTCACTGTATAATCAACACTCCTTAGCATTGTTGTATTATCTCTATTAAACTGTACAGGAAATGATAAATGCCTGTGAATCCTGACATGCACTGTACCTGTATATTTACATGAAAGACAAGTTGTTCAAATCTCTTCCTGGGACTTACGTGAACTACAAGTGAAAAGCTTAAAGTAATGGCAGATGTTGAAGGTGAGGCCACAGAGGGTTTAATTTACTCATGTACCCTGAAGCAGCCACATAATTTACTAGATACTCAATTGTTGCACAATGTTGGCTGGCAGGGGGGGAAAAGGCAAAGGATTAGAACAGGAATGAACAAGTTGTGCTGTATAGATGAGTAAGAGCAGGTGTTTTATCACAGAGCACCTGAAAAGAAGAAATGTTACTTTTTAGATATACTGATTATTTTACTTTTAAAAGTTTATGCAAAAGTTTTAAAAGAAAAACTAAACAACAATGTCTGAGAACTTCAAATTTAGGTGATTTGGGGACTACAATTTAAATGTGTTCATGGCACTGCATTCCATAAAGTCTCAGGTCTGTACAGTGGTTCTCAGCATTCATGAACTATTGCCATCATGTTACTTGCACACATTAACACAAGTCAGCAAGATCATATCCATATGTCCACAACCAACAGGCTTTTTTATTTTTCTACAGAACTCAAAGTGGAAAGACAGAAGAGAATTCCCTTGTATTTATCCAATAGGCATCTAAGCTGAAAAGCTTTTATTTCTCCCATTTTTTTTGTAGTAAATGCAAGCACATGAACTCTTATCTAAAATGAAAGCCCTCAGTTTTAAGAAGGGATAACAAAAAAAAAATAAAGTCAAGCAGAAGGTTGATAAATGTGTACTGATTTCCTAGTAGTGAGTTTTATTCTGAAGTGGAAAGAAAGATAAGTGTGGGCTGTTTTTTTTTCTCATAACAAAATTTATGCATCAACCATTACTTTGTCTCATTGTAATAATTTTTGGCCCAGTTCTGGCATCTTTACTTTGTTAGCTGCATTATATAAGAACATACTTCACTGAAAGGGAGCTACTTGCACTGGGGGCTTTACAGGTCAGTTTCCAAATAGAGAATAATTTATTTTCATTAATCCAG
>JANHGB010010230.1:34265-80308 GCA_026283785.1 Coracopsis vasa | reverse complement strand
AGGATGTTGGAGGCTCACAGCTGCTTTCTCTTTATTTTCCCAAAAAAGCCTTGTGCTAGGAGAGGAATGGCATGTACAGCGAATTTGCTCATGGTAAGTCATGCAAGTAGCCAATATGGAAACATGCACGAAATAATCACTATAGGAGCAACCTTTAAGTTCTGAGTGAGTGCAAAGATTCAACCACATTTTTGACTTTTCTTGTTTGAAGTATTACAGCGCTTTAAATGCCAAAATGTAAAATCTGTTCTACAAATGTCTATTTTGTTACAGTCTTTCATGAGGGCATTAAGGCTTTCAGGTGCAATAAACTACCCCTCTTTGTAACAACACCCCTTTATAAACACAAAGCAAATCATTATGTGGAAAGGGGAGAAGTTAAAAGCCCTAAATCTTCCATTCCCAAGGATACTGTTACCTTCAGATAGAATGTATTTTTATGTATGTATTTACTACTTAAATGTAGTATATTTCCATTGGGTTTAACTGACAAGATTTTAGGGAGTTCTTTATTACTGATTTATGTATATACATATAGACACATATATGTTCAACAACCCATACACTTTTTTGCTTCTGTTTCCTAGCATAAAATTATTACCTTCCCTGGAACAATGAAAATGCGGCTGCTTTCTAGACCAGTGAGTATTCTTTCTTTGAAGAGGCTCATAATGGGATGCATGAAACATCTGGAAGAATTAAATCAAAGGGTGATGGAATTCCCACTGGAGAACACATGTCAAACAAGAAAAAGAGTCTTGTGGAACAAATGAGATTTTGCCCTGAGAATTAGCAAGTACAACAGCTAGGCTTAAAGTTGGATTGAGACAAAAACTCCTAAGAGCCCCATTGATCCAGTTTTTAAAAATCCGCTATGCTTAAAAAAAGAGGAGAATTTGTGTAAAGTAGCCTACAAGCAAAAAGTCTGTTTTTCTCATTTACAGCCACTATTCAGAGCAGTTCCTGAGATTCACAATAATCTGCATGTAGAGAAGGCAGTCTGGGAGATGGATAGCATCTGATAAGCACACTGTTCACTTACAAAAATACTCAACTAGAGTCCTAAAGCTGAAGTGGGGAAGGGACCACCAGATTCATTAGACTTGTAGGGGCCCACAAAGAGAACAATAGAAATTCATGCTACTAGTGAGGAGAGAGTAGGATTTGTTATTCCTTTTTAACTCATTCATCTTGGTATGGACAGCCACTCAGAGACAGCTAGAGTGAAATAAAGATCAACAACTCAAGCTGCTTATATGTTTATTGAGGAAAGAAAATTCTCCTTCATCTGTATTCTAATAGGTAGCTCCATTCAATGTTGTTCTATTTCTGTCTTTATATTCCGATAAACTAAAAGACTTATGGAAGCCAAGTTGCAAAGAATGAAGAAGACTATGATTGGCCATATGTGACTTTGGATGAAGCAAAGTAGGTTTTCAAACCCCTTATTCCTTACTGGACCAAATGCAACTCAAGAGAGCAGTGATATGTTTTTCCCCTATGTTTCTGAAGTTGTCTTCACCCTCATTCAATGGAAGAGAGAACAAGAAGAGCTGTGAATGCGAAAAGCCTCAATGATCTTGGATTGGAGATACATTTGGTGGCTGGATTAGTTGATAGAGTTCTTTTAGGTCTTTTGGATTTATTGAAAACAAAACAAAAAAAGTTGTTACTTTTTTGAATACAAAGTGCATTGTTTTTACACTATAGCTGGACTAATTTGAGAGGAAGGTGGTGGGAGATCAGATCTGGATAATGCAGAATGTATTTGCAGTCTGAAAAATGCAAAGTGGAGCACGCCCTTTATGCTTCTGTATCTCATGCAGTGGTCCCCTTGCCTCTCCAAAGAGCCATGAGATTTATAATTACAGAGGTTCTGATGCTTTTCCATCACCTGACTGTGTGGGGAGGGGATCACCAATGATTGTGTTCATGGCAAAACTTGGTCTGTTGGACCTTCATTCAAACTGCTGGATTGCTGATAAATGAGAAGAAAGGTATACAGTAGGAAATGTTTTAAGGATAAAACTGACTTTTGGAATCTCTGTGGAAAATGAGCTTCCTCTGCAGACATAACAAAAAAATTATTTTCACCATGGTTAAATATTGAAACAATATGAACAGGTATCTGAACTATATTACCGTTAAAGTGAATAGTGCAATTTAGGTACTTCATCCTACTGCAGAGATCTCCCTGATTATAGGTTCGCACACTGGACCCTTATGCCTTTTTAGCCCACCAGTTTCCTAGACTACCATTCCTATGATGGCTTTACTTTTTCCTTGGAAATCTTTATAGCTATTCTTCATGCAAATTTAAGGATTATTTCCACTTTGTAGATCTTCAGAAGCATGTTGCTACATTTGCAAAAGTAAGTTTCCTGACATGCTAGTTCTCTGCCCTCGTGTTAGCAAGTGCAAATTGTACCAGAAAGGCATGCTGCTTTTCTGTGATCACAAAATTAATTGGATTTGTCAGCAGTAGCCTGATTTATGTCTCCTGTTCAAGTCACAAACATGCAATCAGTGCTAAAAGTGGTGGTTGATAGGTCAGTGTGATTAAATCTTTTGCTAATGCCTCACGTTTAGAGAAGCTTCATGCATTCAAATAATCTAATTTCCTTCTGACAGCTTCATGTTTCTCTAACTATCTCTTTTCTTAAGATGAATTGATGATTTGTTCTGCTATCAGCTATCTACTATCCTAAAATTCAATGCTAGAAAACTGGGGTTTTTTCCCCTTTGGGAATGGTGCATTTACTGTTGGAAATATACCTAATAAAGGTGCTCATGGTGTTAATTCTGAAAATATTTTTTACTGCCAGTTTTGCAAATCACTTGGAACATAATAACCACACTGTGTTTTTTTCTTCTCATATACTAGGAATTCTATAAATTGTTATGAGTCAAAAATGATACATTCATAATAATAAATATTTGTCTTTAGTGTCAGCAGACACTGTGTTTAAAATGCACAGGCAAGGAGTAGTGGCAACTCACAGGTGCAGTGTTTACGGAATCAGTGTCTTAATTACCAGGTAGCAATACAAAGTATACTATAAAGTAAAACAGAAAGAAACATTTGAGAAGTTTGGAACAGCGCAACAAGTAAGACTAATTCTGCAATTTAATAAAATGAAATATTACATTTGCTTCTTTGTAAAAACCAGTAACATTCATAATGTCAGTTGCTAGCAAATGAAAGATCTTAATGTATTCCAGTGAAGTTTGTTTCAACAGAATTTCTGCTTTATAAGTTTTCTAAACAAGAAAGCATCTGAGCTCCTCCAGCATAGAGCTTTTAAAGGCTATCAAATGGCATTTAAAACACACACACACAACACACCAAACTCTGCCTCTCATTCCCCTCCTGTGTTAATGGCACAGGGCGTCTCACAGTAATTAAACTAAACCCTGAAGTCTTGACCATTGTGGTTACTAAAGACCCCATGCACTTTTCAGGAGAGGAGGGACACTAACCACAGTTTCCTCCACAAATTCCCAGCCAGGTGATTGCACTCAGCCTGCCTAGAAATCACCCATCCAGCTTCCACTGAGTAAGCTATTTTCACTCACCCTCTTACTGAAACTGCTGGAGGGCATTGCATGTGCGGGCTGACAGCTGTGTTCTGTCTTAATGCTCTCTCGCTTTGCTGAATATGAAAACACTGCTACCATAACACAATAAAATGAACAAAGTGACAGGAATATTTTTGCCATAAACTTTAGGAATAGCAAATAATCTAATAAAAGCATTTGTAAACCAGGCCATTAATCTTTATAAAAGATTCTGCTGTGTAGTAGGTTATCCTCTGTACCAGATAACACAGAAGTGAGGAGAAAAGTTGGTGATCCCCAGTTCACACATTTAAGTGTGCACATTTCATCTGTATTAATTGGGGCAAGAAAAAGAACAGCCTGGACTAATTTCAAGAGTCACCTACGCAAGTAAGACAAAGAATTTGCAAGGAAAATCTGCCATTCTCCCAGATATATTTCCAAGCATGCTTAAGAAAGGCTTTTTTGCTTTCTACCTTCTTGTGACTTGATGAGAGCCTACAGGAGACTAAGATGTTCAGACAGAAATTCGATGATGGAGCTCAGGGTAAAGCAACACAGCTTCCCAGATACACTTCAGAGATATTTAATAGGTTCTGTCATAATCCATATGTTCTCTTCAAAAAATAGGAATAAAAACCAGCTGCTTTACAATAAATTCTAACTGCAGTATAAGTTAATTTTAAACTGATGTAACATTCAGTCAGTTTTCATTTAAAATGACAGTGGATATCTTCGCCAGAGTAAGTGCGGATTTTTAAAAACAGATGAGAAATGGTAAAATGTTTTTTCATCAAGACAAATACTTCTTTTTAATATGGAGCTTCTAGATAATAGATTAAGTGTTCAAGAAAAAAAGTCTTTACACTCATCGCCATGCCAAAGTATTACTAAAGTACTGTATTTTTTGATTCTGTCAGGAACTTGTCAGGGACATGGGATAGCAGGGGTTGTAAATGGTGCCTGATGCCAGTTCTGCTGGAACAGGCCCTGAAAAAACATGCTGGCTCCAGTGGCAGTGGGGTGGCCAGCATGGACAGGCACTTGGTGCAGTACCTGCTGACTGCAACTGTAGGTGTTAAAGAAGGGACGGAAGCAGCAGGCTAGATTATGTTTATTCATTTATTCCTACTCTTCTAGCCTGAAAGAGGCCTCTGTGATGTTCCAAGTAATTCAGACATTTTTCAGACACCCTCTATAAACAACAGCCCCCCTCCAAAATCCAGATTGAAGCAACCAAGGTCCACATAAAAAAATACAGCAGGCAACCCACTAATACTCCTCATTCCTACCATCCAAACCACTCTCAGCTTCCCAGAAAGCCACAATCAGCTGAGGAAGAAAGTAGGTTTGTAGTGCGTCCCAAAGATCAATGGACTTTGACTATGCAAGTCCAGTGTTGCAATAAAAAATTCCCTGTAGGATGGCATGTTAGAGTGACTGGGACAGAGAGGTCATTTAGACCCATTTTGATATCTTAAAATATCTTCAAAATGCTGCTTCATCTTAGGTCTCAGAAATAGTAGATCGGACAGGTAACTATCATGTATCCCCTCTTCTTGAATCAGAAGATTTTTCCTTCTTTTCCTGAGTTGTGGGCCTAGTTCCTACAGTGGTAAGGCCTCAATCCTTAATCATGGTCTTACGCCTGGTAACAAGGCTTTTAAAAACAACATTGTAAAGGCTGTCTGTACCCAAACAGACAACCTGAATGGTGCATACAAAAGCTCAAAACTAGGTTTGACCAGTCAAGAGAGAAATCTGGGAGTCATCATTTGCTAGCTGAATAGACCAGCTTAGTGCCCAGGGCTGGTTTTGATGTCATATAACATTAACAATTGTGGAGAAAGAATCAGCAACAGAAAACACAATTATGCCAAATCTTGATGCTCCCATCTTTTGAATCCTCTGCATCCTGGCACCCCATTGAACTAGACAAGGGTGGCTAGATGCATATACCAACTGCCATGTAGTGACAGGCAAAGGCAGGATTCTTCTGGGAAGAGACCTGTCTGTGAATGCCCATAAAATATGATAGGAGAGTCTGACAGAGGTCTGTAAGACTAACAAATATTGTTTAGAAGGTAAACAGAGGATGATTATTTTCTATAATAACAATGCACTCAATGCAATTATTAGACAATGCATTTAAAGAAAATCGAAGGAGGAATGTTTTGACTCAGCATATAGTTTAATTATGTAAATCATTGGGATAGGATGTTGAGAAGGCCAGAGACCTGAATAGGCTCACAAAGAGACCAAAGTTCCTAGATGTTAGGTCCATCAATAGAATTGCTCATATTTAGCCACAGACTTAGAAACCCCTAAACTGTTAATTGCTGTAAACTATGAAAAGATACTAAGGGACAGATTGCTTCCTGTAACTTGTATTTTATACTCTTCCCTATTGCAACTGACACCATTAAGACTATGCTGGGCTAAGTGGACTTTTGGTACAAAAGAAATACAGAAAAGCTTCTGTTTCTGAGTGGGAGGTGGAGAGCAAGAATGAACTGGCCAAATAGGTCATGAGCAGAAAATGAAAAAACAACTGCAATTTTAAACAAGCAGTTTTTGTGAATAAGCAAAAATAGACATGCTGTCGTGGAGAACTCTGCCATTCCCAGCGTAACATGCAAAATTGGTTTTCCCTTCTGGTAGGTAAACTTAACCTTGAGTGGGTGACCTATCTTAACTCTAAAATAACTGTTTTGCATCTATAAGCTTCTGACTATGCAAACGTTATACACATGCTTACCTTTAAGTGTGCGAGTGCCCCCTTGAGAGCCATGTATCTTTCTCCTGTGCTATGTTGACATGATGTCCACTGGTTTCCCTTTCCAAATTGAGTAAAGTGGGCGCATCTCACATGTAGATGGCCACTATGCAGTGCTCTTTCGGTGGGTAAGAAATTTGCTACAAATTTTTCTGACAAAAATCTCAAAAATATTTCTTATTTGTAGCTCTAGGATAGTTAATACTGGAGCAGCAGTACTGTATCATGCCAGCCAAGGTGAACTCATATAGTGTTACTTACTTGATTGATAGAACAAAAATGGTTGGGATTTTTGGGGACCCAAATGCAAGCTTTGTTTAACTATTGAGCTGGTTGGCAATGCAAAACGATTTTCTTTATTTTCCATTTCTCTTTACCTGTCTCTTGTGTCTTTCTGTCTTTTCTTCCCCAGATAGACAAATCTGTGCAGTTTCAGACCCCTGGATTAGGCAGGACCCTGGGAGACAAGACTCTGCTGACCCTTTACTATGAGTAGCTACTTTACATTGCAGGAATATGCAAGTGACAAGAAAGGGTCATTATTTAAATGAAAGTACACTGTTTCTTTCTGAAGTTTCAGATCTCCAACTGGAAGCCTGCTGAATGAGGTTGTTTATGTTAAAAGACACACCATCTGAAAATGAGTGCTCTGTGACTCTCTGATATCTTCTTTCTGGAGTCTAAAATGCGATATTCAAGTGTGCAAGAGTTCTGTGACAAGGGAAGTACTGCAGTAACTTGAAATAAAGAGAAAGAAAGGTCCCACCTGCACAGAATGGGCACATAGGAGAGTCACAGCAGTGAGGAGTAGGATAGAGCTCAGATCTGTTGGCTCCTCTGTCAGGCATGAGGCTCTCACTCCTCTTCATCTACTGTAGGTATTGTATTTTATTCTTTACTGAGTGCTAACTGTGCAAACAGAGATTCTTCTACTGCCACGTGACTCCAGTTATTAGTTCAGTGGATGCCAGTAGCCCACATTACACATTACTGGCCAGTAGCCAGTAGCCCCAGGAAGTCAGATGACAGAACCACAGTGATTCCTTCTACCTTGAAATCTACAAATATTTGAGACTTATAAAGGAACCCCTCTTAATAGTATTAGGAGTCTTAATCAGTGTAGGAAGATCTGAATACACAATACTGTGCAAGTCAGAGCTATCTGAGTTTTGAACACTGTTGTTTTCAGGCCATGATGGCCATCTCCCAGGAACAAATATAGTAAGTGACTTTGTGATGCTTGTGTCACTGTTCTCCAGATGACATTTGTATCTTTGTCTCTGAGTAGCAATAGTTGTCTATTACCTTCCTGAACAGTAGCAGCATCTACTCTTCCAGTTTATGTAAAGCATGTCATTGGTGGAGACCCAGCTGATATCTAAATGTGCTGACAGAGACTTAGGCTTTCTGAGCTTTCTATGATGGCCTATGTCCATGTTGGTGCGAATACTTGATTTGACAAAAGAAGCTTTCAACTTTGGTTAAGACAAGCCACAGAAAGAAATGTCAGATGGTATGTGGAGCCCAGCCCATGTCTGTTATGAGAATGGACTCCTGTCCTTGAAAATTAAAATAAAAATGTTTATAAGGAAGTTGGTAAAGTAGAATAAATCCCTCTAATTGAGTAATCTAACCTTTCAAACAATCTTTCTCAATGCAATGCTATTTACTTTGGATTCAGAGTAAAAAGGGAGTTAAAGGACCTATGGGGCTTTAGGTTTCCCAGTAAAGTGGTAGCATTGTAGGAAAGGGGCAGAGTCTGAGATGGTATTTATGGAATATAAATATCTGTTAACAAAGCATGAAAAGACAGCTATGCAGCAATGATCACTCCCTCACTGTGGGAATTCCTGTGGAAGCATAGTTCACATCACTTTTCTCTCCTCTGTTTAATGCAAGATGAGATTAAACATGGTTGGGCAACTCTTCAAATATAAAGGCTCTCAGTGGAGGCTGTAGGAATATAGAGAAGAGACAGCAATTGATTTGCAGCTGCCCCTACAGAAGGAAGATCTGCAGAGCCCCAAAGGATATCTTCTGAAAGTGCCTCCCTGAACTACTGAGTTCAAATGAATGCCAAAAGTCCTTACTTTTAAATTCCTACACTGTGAGAAATTGAGTGTCCAGAGGCTGGAAACTCCAGCATCCAGCCCCAGGACATAGCCTCAGTGTCCCCCATCCTCTCCTGGAGCCCTGTGGCCCAGCAGCACCCTTCATCTTGACTTCCCTCTCCACACACATGGCATATGTAGGATTAGACAGGGAGGAAGAACAGAAATCCCCACATCCAAACAGTACATTTCTTCTTCCTGAACACCTACTTTGTCTCCTGCCTTTCTCTGCCACATCAGAGGTGATCACCTCTGCCACATCTTCTCCTTCATTTATTTTATTCCACTTGGCCTTGCTTAATAAAGTTATCCTCACTGTCTGCAACCCCCTGAAGCCACAGAGGAGGAGGCAGTGACAGTATGTAGTCCAGCTATGAGGGGAGACTAGACAGCTTAAATTTTCAATTTTTTTAAGAGCACAGAAAGTATCATTTTGGAGTGTTTTGTGGTAAAGAGAAGGTATATAACAAATTCTTCATTTACTTATGATAAGACCAGGACTGCATTCATTTTCTCTTCCTGGTGGTGTAAGTTTGAGCCATGCATTTAAACCAGTGGAGCTATTTGAAATTTACGTTACTGCGAGGGTATCTTGACTTTACATGTTTATTAGTGATTGTTAGGCACAGTTTAACTTTAAATGCATTAATACCACCAACCCTTTTGTTTGACCACCCACTGTTCACAGAAGAATCGAACTGATGGCATGTTTCCTAGCCTCAAAATTGACACAGATACTTATGTAGATACGTACTGCATATACCCTTCAGTTTGTGTTTCAATGCTACTTGGATATTAAAAGCACTGATATCAAACCAGGTATAAACAATATGAACTAAAGTGATCCCTACTTTACAATAAATATCTGCCATGCATTTATAAGGATTAACTGGCAACCTAGTATTTGTTTAAATTGTCTGCCAACTATGTTTTGCTCTTCTTTGAGGGATCCAATATGTGTATAATGCCTTCTGTTAAGTCTGGATGACTCTCTTAAATGGAAAATGCACCCTACTGACCTCATTTGAAATAGCTGTTTGGACTAATATAAATTTACTGCAGAATCATTTACTTTTCCTAGCTGTTCTTTTGATACTATGTTTACTGAATGTGACAAGTTTAAGTAGATCTGAAGTGGATAATATTTTTCACCATGTTGTTGCTTTAATTGTTACTATTCAAACTGCTGCTTAACTTCCAAAATGAGCAGAAATGCAATGTAAACTATAACTTACTGACTCAAACTACTGTCAGGCAGCACTCTTCTGCCTAAACAATAAGGAACTATTTGGTTACAGTGTATGTATTCATTATTTGCATTCACAGAATGTGTTGTCCTGTAAATTTGAGAGACCCAAATGTACTGTGACAGACACTCCTGTCCACAACAGATGCAAGTGTGAGAAGGAGGCTGAATCAGTTTGCTTAGCCTGTGTGAATACCAGTCACAGTTACTTTCCTGAGTATGTTGCATGACAAGTCCCTAGAGGATGTAGGGAGCAGGTGACATTAGCTCTGAGCAAAGAAGATTTCATTTTCAGAGAGAAATGCTCTTTCCTCGGAGCTGAAAAGAATGGTAGGTTTGGAGGTCTTCAGGGTTGCAGTCAGGATTATAACTTACAGACTTGTGGCTTTTACTCCATCTTTATTGGAAAACTCAGAGCTTGCAGCTTGGAATTTCAGCTTAGATGGGGATTTGAACAAACTTGTGTAGTGGAAGGTGTCCCTGTCCATGGCAGGGTGTTGGAACTAGATGATCCTTAAGCTCCCTTCCAACACAAACCATTCTATGATTCTATGATATGATTCTATGATTTTTTTTTCCCCTTAATTTCTTCCACAAATGAGATAGTAGAGAATCACTCTTTCCAGTTATTCTCACATGCAGAAACAGCAAGGACCTGTGAGTCTGGTGGGAGGGACAGGTAAGGGGAGTGATGGCTCTCTCCAAGAGAGATGGGGGACTTTAGCACCACCTTCATTTGCAGTGTCCACCACAGGGTAAGATCTTACAGGGATAGGTCTGAACCCTCCTATGAGATGAGAAAGGTTGGATGAGCACTCAGAGAAGAGAAAGAGAGCACTACTAGCTCCCTGAAAGTTGATATTGTACTGCTTCATTGACTTTTTTCCCCAGCAGGTTATATGAACATTAAGGTCCCATCAGAAACATCACATTTCAAGAGTATCAGAAAAAACCCTTAGATTTTTGTTTTAATGTAAAATGAGAGCTTCAGTGATGTGGAAAGAACATTACATTGTATCTACACTGAATGAAGATATGCAAAGTAAACTTAAAATATAATAATCTAGTATTTCAATGTAGAACCTTTTTACATTCTTTTGTAAAACTTATTATGGAAATGTCTATATTAGGAATGGAAAACTGGTAATACAGATTGAATGCCAGCATCCAAAACTACTAAAACTCCTATGGCTTTAGCTTTAGCACATTTACTCTTCAGTGTATATTTTCCATCTGAGTTCTCCAGAAATGTTTGAGGCATATGTGGCATTCATTCTATCTGAATGAAAAAAGCTTTTATTTCAATTTCTATCACTTTTGTTTTCCTTTAATGTGCGAAATGACTGCTCCAGTCAAGGTGGAGCCATTTATGAACGTTTCAAACATTTGAGATTAAAAGACACAAGTGAGACTGATTTTCCGTAACTTGTTGAGCAGCCTGAGTATAAAGCCATCATATCAACACATCTGACTTTCTAAAGCCCCGTGGATCAAATGATTTTGTTGTGTGACCAGAACAGCAAGAGACTTACAATGTGGTGACTAAAGATAAATGCCACAACTGGGAAAGCCTTACTGAAAACTCCTTGTCTTTAATCTATTAGATAAAATACACAGCTGTAACTCCTTACTGCTATTGCAGCTGTTATTAGGAATAATTATTTGTGTTATCAAAGCAATTAGGAACAATGACTAACTATGACTGCAGTATGTGAAGAGTCCTCGTCTTCTTCCTTGCCCCTGAAGTACAGCGTGTGCCCCAAAGATCTTGCAGTCCAGCTGCAAGAAAACAACAAATAAGTGAGGTACAGCCACAAGGCTCACTTCTGGAGACATCCCAGCTTTGAGGAAAGATGGTGAGATATCTTCGTGGGGAGCAGAAGAGAAAATTTTGCTGTTCCTTTGAGAAGCATAGAATTATTAATTTCATAATGTCCCCAGCAGATGAGATTGCAACTGTATACTGCTCAAGAACTCAATCTAGTGGTGAGGGCGAGGTATAAGTAGGCTGGAAATAGGGTATGATGGCCTTGAAAGTGAAGGTAAGTATTTTTTATTTAATATATAAAATAGAAGTGAGGGACTCCATAGAGCAGTTTATGAAATCAAGGGGATTATGAAACCTAAACAGATTATCACATCAAGGTATTGCCAAAAGTTATGATGCTCCTATGAGTTATTTGTCAAGGCTAGAGAGAGGATAATTGTAGCAACCAAAAAGAGAGCTTGAATGACTCTTTAGCTGTCTGGCTAAATTTGAAAGGCCATTAGAACCTCCATAAAAATAAAGCAGTAAAGTCATAGATGAGCTTGAGTGAGAGTTTCCATTAGAAAGTGCAACTTAGATCAAGGAGCAGTAGCCTCTACAGCAATCAAAGGGTACTGTACTATTTCCCTTAACTTTATTGAATCTGACTGGCAGATAAAATGAAGCATGTGGTTCCTTTTAAAGTCCTGGAAAAAGCTAGCTTGCTAAGGTATATACAGGTGATGTAGATCAGCCAAAATGAATTCTGATGCCTGGGAAGCAGCAGTTTAAAACGCTTCTAGCCTAAGCAGGAGTTCTAAGGTGGGAAGTAGGCTTTCAAAGCAGGATAAGTGTGCTACACTGCTCAGTGAGAAGAGGAACAAGATTTTCTTTGGTTGCCTACTAACTGTGTATTATTGCTCCGTTATTTTGGTTTACTAGCAAATTTGATATTTTGCAAGCTGAGATTTGAACTGTTGTGGTAGCTTTGGAACTTCTCCATATAACTGGCCTAGAGCTAGTTATGTAGGTGTTAGCAGATGGCAGAGTAACTACAGCTTCAATTTAGACTAAAGGTGTAGGGTATGCGACTTTTCAGCATGGAGATGGCTGGTGACTTTACAGATTAGGTTTCTTAAGGGAGAAAGGACCCTTATGCTTCTGCCAGACTCTTCAAATAGACAGAAATGAGGTAAGAAAAATGCCCAGCTACTTAAAAGAGGAAAAGATCAAAGCTAATGCTGTATCTAGTGCAGAATGAAGCAGAGTTGCAGAGAAGGTCTGAGGGTTCAGTTAAATGTGCTGAAAAGGCAGCTGGACCTATGGATGAGGCTGCAGTTTATTTGGTCATTGGTATATCTACTCGCATTGCATTTGAGTTAACACATTGAGCTTCTGTGCTTAAAAGCTTGTAGTCTAACAAAAAAAGAAAATAAAAAACCCAAATCAACCAGAAAAAGAATACCCACCCTAAAACAAAACAAAAAGCCAAAAAAATCCAACAATGCAGAAAAACCCCACAAAAACCCCAAACTCCTCCCTATTGATTTCAGTAATGTTTTTATACTGCATTAAAGTCAGGTTCAAAATTTCTTGTAGGCTTTCAAAAAATTAATCCTTTCATTTTTGTCCATTTCACTTCCAACTCTTTCAGCTATCACAGTAGTCATTTCAAACAAAGAACTTAGATTCAGAATTGATGATAACTTTTGGCCAATGGCTAATAAAAGTTTAACTAAAGCAGTATAACAGACTTTTATGTCATCTACAGATTATCCACCACTCTGTCACATTGCAAGTGTGTATTTGGGGGAAACAGACCAGCTCCTCAGCTGCAGAAAACTGTTACATTTTGATACTTGAATTAGGGATACATTTCTACTGTGACCAGCATCATATTTGAAGTTAATGATGTGGAAAAATGTAATGGCATTTAACTTTTATCTGCAAAGTCCATATATGAGCAAATTGGTATTATCATGCCTTGATAAGTAGCATTTACACACCCAAGTTAAGCATTTGAAGGACAATGAGTCATTCCTATTTCTGAGCCCCTGATGTTAATTAGCCACCAAGACTGTGTAGTGAGTGTATCAGGTTAATCTTAAATTATAGTTTTACACTGAAATATCACTAATGTAAAAAAGAATTGCTTGCAACATGTCAATAAGAAAAAACTTCAGGAGGACTTTTTGAATTGCTGTGTGAACTACTGAGAGCAATCTTAGTGAGAGGAGCTCCATTAGCTGCAGTTTAGCTGGGAACTTTATGCAGACCTGGATGCAGTCATGATTTCATTGAGAGGGAAGTGGTGACCTGCACACCAGCATAATCTTGTCACACAACACATGTATGATGGAGAACTGATAGGCTATCATCAGGCTCTGCTATCCCTGTTCTAATTCACTTCTGAAGTTACTTACTTGTGCTGACTCTGGTCTCACTCACATGGGTATAAACCAGAAAGAAACCCAAACACAGTACACAGTTCTACAGGGATAAAAGCAAGGTTACTTTTCCTCAGACAGGCATACAAATTGACATTCATATCCCCGCAGTTCAAACATGTTTTCTAGAAATGAACTACCATGTTTTATTTCTTATTTCAGTACAGTTTTGCCAATAGAAACCCAGCCTCAGGTGTGCACTGCACAGAGGCATGGAAATTATAGAGGCTGACATATATCATGCTATTATGAAATATATTTTTCTAAGAACTGGGACAGCAAGAAATCTCTTCAATATGAAGACATTATGATTGCTCTGCTCTTAAAAGATTATCTGAGGAAAAAAATACCCCAAATTGTGGCATTGGTATAAGTGATTTATATTAATTTCCTACTCCAAAGAATGAGCAAACATTATACTACGGAAACTGGAAACTAGAAAATTTAAAGTACTCACTAAAAAGAACAAACCCACATTTATTGAATAGACCTATTGTTTAAAATGAAAGCAAAAAGTAACTATCATAGCTATTCATTGCTCTCTATAAAAGTAAAATATTTTTTTCATTACAAAGAAAATCACTGCAAGGATTTAACTTAAAGTATTTTAATTGACAAAACTAAACTATTTTCCTGCCTCTTGAAATAAAAAAGCTCAAGAATTATATAGGAGCTTAATTTGTTATATGAAAAGACTTAACCTTTTCATCTCTAGAGAATTCTCATTTCTCCAGCTATTGATGCTCTATTTCATGTACTCCAAAAGAGTGGGTATGTACAAGCAGGCTTATTAGCTTTTTATTATACGTTATTTGGGGACAGAAGTCAGGCATGTGATGGCTACATCTTAAAGCAAAGCTCTCAGGAGTGTCAAAGATGAATTTGTCATATTTTCAGCTGTATAGCTTGGGTTTGCCTTACTACTTTGGGGCTGGATTGTAGGAATCTTTTACGTGGATGAACAAAGGCAGGGAGGAAAAAGGACAGTCCTCTTTGTGTGGCCTGTACAATTGCACGCACTTAGTTTAAGGAAGGAAGTGAGGTCTCTGACCCTGCCTTGCTCTGCACTGTGGAGGGTACACCATCCTAAAAGCAAACATTAATTGGAAGCCTGTTTTAGTTAGAAAAGGAAAGACACAAAAATTGGGTGTATGTGAAGGAAGCAGAAAGAAAAGCGAAATGGAAGGCCAGTGGGGGTAGGCAGGTTAGTGAGAAGCTCTGAGTGTAATGTCTGTGCTGTTTAGGGCTGTGGTGAGGACTGACTTTGAACATGATGAGCTAGGACAACACATTTAACAACACTTTACCAAATTTTTGAAGGGCTGACAGTGTAAAATGCTTGGGTGCAGAACAATTCTGGATAGATTTGAAGAGAGAAGAAGGAGAGAGAGAATGGGCTTATGTTCATCTTGGATCAGGTCACACAAGCTCCCACCCTCTATTGTGTTTTTAGATAAAACACCTTTGAAAGGGGTACCTGATAGACCTTCCCTGCTTGCTTTTCTCTGCCTACTGACCAGCATCCCAGCCCCATTCTCCAGTTGTTCATTTGTTCTGGATGCAGCTGTTTTTACTTAATTCACCATTATCATCCTTCTCTTGCCAGTGCTGGAAATAGTCATAAACTCCCTCCAAGAGTCTATTTTTTCTTCTTTTTCTCTCTGGTTCAGGTTTTGCTGCTGCTCTCCCTCCATTCACTCTAGAAAAGGTTTTCCAACCCAAGTGTCCTTCAAGAAATATGATCTCTCAACTGCAATATCATCTGAGGAAGACAGCTGGTTTATCGTCCTTGCCTCATATAATTGCCTCCAAGTACACTTGCATATCTATTGCCTATTTATGTTTTAAGGGTTCCTCCCCCTGCCCCAAGGTGGCTGAATTTTGGGATTTTCCACAGGTGATAAGTTCACACACCAGAGAGGCACAACGAGGTGTGAACAGTTCAATTGCCAGCAGGGAAGAAAAATTATTATAACCTGCATGGTTTATAAAGCTTTATATTTGGAAATCATATACTCTAACCCCAGCCTTCCAGGTAATTAATTGGCAGGATAGAGCCAGTGGAGGAAGTGAGTGGTTTTTGGTACTCATACACTGTATTTTACTTCCCACATGTCTGCATCATAACCAAAAGCGTCTGAATATAAAAGATTCTGCAGCATCTTCAGAAACATCAGCAAGCCTCAGTAAAATAGCTGAACCTTGACTCGGCCCCTTAGGAGTTATTATAAAACCATTTTTGCAAAGTAAAGTAGAAGGATGGGTGGGAAAAAGAAAAACAGATTTTGTCACTCACAAAATATGCTCAGATTCAACCTTCACTAACCCCATTGTGTAAAACATACTGAAAATTATTAAGAGAAAGCTTGCAAGTGTAAATACACTTATTCTCAATGAAATCAACACCATCAAACTGATTTGTAACTATTCCCTTAATACTGCTATAAACTTTACTGCAGTGAAAACACTGGCTATACAGATTGCTTTCCTCTTCCTCAGGATGTGTTTCACCTTTGTGGCATTGCCACTATAAATCTCATGGTCCAACAACCCCTTGTCTGCAAGTGATTTCAAGCACTATCATAAAAACGAAACAGACAGACTTAATTTGAGTTCCAGACTTAAGGAAACTCAACTAAAATATTAGCATAATTTCACTGAAGACGGAGGAAATTGTTAAAATATGTGTATTAGAGAGTGTCTGCAATTCAATACATCTCTTAGCTGGCTCTTGGGTGCCACCCAGTGATTGATTTAACAGCAGGTTTGTAATAGTGCCTGTGGTGCACCACAGGCCATGTTAATAAGCAGCACTGATCACAGGAGATCAGAAACAAAAATGTTAGGAAGTATAAGGAGATTCATGACATGTTAAATATGAACCGGTGAATAATAATCTCTGTCTGATGGATTTAGTGCTTGGCGAATTTCTACGTGGAACAATACTCCTATTTGTTTCACAGACAGGCTGACTGATTAGGCAAACGTTGTGCATGGTACTTCCTGAGAGAAACTATGGAAGCTTGTAGCCCTTTGATTTGTTGTATTTTTTTCCTTCTGAAAATGTGTAGTTATTATTTTAAGTTCAAAGCAGTGCTCTGCTTTCCACCGAAATAACAAAGCCGTTTTCATGCAGAAAGAATACACGCTTTTCTGATGACTGTTTTTTAAATACGTTAAAACCACTAAAAAAAATGATGTTAGTTAAATACTATAAGGGATGTAATAGAAATCTGCTAAAATAGCTGGTCCTAAAGTTGAAAAATCCATTCCAGTAGTGTGTGACAGTCAGCCTTTGTCCCAGGAGAAAGGGATGTTGCACTGAGCGCTATACTGGTTCACTGGTTCACTGCTATACTGGTTCACATGTCCTCACACACAGTGCCTGGCAACAATTTACGCATATTGATATGGAAAACATATCTCCTATAGATAGCTATTTAATCTCACAGAAAAGGTATAATGATTTCTAATAGTTGAGTCAAAAAGAGCTTATTTTTCAAAGTGGAGGAATTAAAACAACCTCTCTCAAAGCATGGCTGATTCATCAGTACCAGAGATTTAACTGAGGGGTAAGTTGTCTTTCAGAAAGTGGGGCTGTAACTAAAACAAGAAGGATGGTTTTAGTGCAAAAAAAAAAAGGTGAGTGAAAGAGTAGAATTAAAATTAAAAAATGAGCCCTTCTTGTCTCAAAATGTATTGCTTTTTAGAGGGGGACAAAACATTAGGCAAGGACAGTGCAAAAGAAAGAGTTTTACCCTATGTGTCAGTGCAATGCCTGGCTGCTGTGCTACCTACCAGCATCTCTTCAACTCCCTTCCCTAAAGCAGTTTGCAGAAGTTTAAAATGTTACATCCTGCTTCTGGTGGTTCCTTTGAAAGATAGGTACTCTCTCTCTAATCATAAATTGAAAATATTTTCTTCTTATGTTCACGTTAGCTGGGGTAGGTAGAAACTACCAAATTAATAAGTTAATTAAGCATACATGAATGCTGGGAAATGAAAGATTATGACCCTAATTTCATATGCCATACAACAGCATGTTCTTTGTGGTTTCTTAGTGGGCTTAGCAGAGTTTATTAGGTAAGGAGACAACTTTATCTAGAGATTTAGCATTAGACACCATGTTTTGTACAGTACTTTTCATTACAGAAGTCAGCTTGATAAAGTAAAATAGAAGTATGTTTTGGGTAGGTTGGTAAGTGGCCAGCAGGTCCAATATTAGCACCTTCCACCTCCAAGCAAAGAAGGAGGTTTTGAATTGAATACCTTTGGGCTGCAAGGAGAGAAC
The DNA here is from genome assembly GCA_026283785.1 of Coracopsis vasa. Classification (NCBI taxonomy): domain Eukaryota; kingdom Metazoa; phylum Chordata; class Aves; order Psittaciformes; family Psittacidae; genus Coracopsis; species Coracopsis vasa. The sequence continues at coordinate 62,132 of JANHGB010010230.1, read as the reverse complement.
AGGATTTTGTCAGCCTAATCTCATTATGCTTGTAGCCATTACAGTCAAAATGAGTTTCCTCTGCCTTAGTTTGGGTTGGAGTCAAAGCCAGTTCTCAAAGGAAAAGGGTCATTACATTAAGGTAGTAAGTTACTAAATTGAGCTTCCTATTATGTTGGGGTATGTACATTCATGTTTACTTTAACCATAGGGAGATGAGATGAATAATCCAGGTATTGTTCAGTGATTGGAGTCCAACATTTTGGTCTGATGAATGAAATATGAATAGACAATCAAATGAAATATACAAAATGTTAATTGTGCGAGAAATGGACTGGGACCAAGATCTTGTTCAGAACACGCCCGCACTTCAAGAAGATGCAGCGTTATGCCAGCACTTTGTGGCTCAGGCTCATCTGAAATGAAGTGAAATGAATAAATATATGTCATAGTAATCAATATTCTTTTGGCCACAATCCTACAAACATATGTGAATAATTTTGTGCATATGAGTTCAATTATGTTATTCATATGCACAGTGTTAAGTCAGATATGCAAGTGTTCGCATTATTGGAATCCCAGTTTATGGATTTTCATGAAGAGCCAAAATCTACAAGGAAAAGCTCAAATACCACAAATGTTCATGCAAGTGAGTTTTAGTGCAGAGGAATACAGCCCATGCATGAAGTTGCTTACGTGCTTATACACATCACTCTGCAAATCAAGAAAAGATAAGTCTCACATGTTGCAATATTTTACATTATTAACATATTTAATTTGATCAAGTGTAGTTAAATATTCATTAATGCAATAACTAATGTAGAAGCCTTCTATTAAATAAAGTATTTTATATGCCATTTCTAAGTTTTGGACAATTCACATGGATTGAAAATGCTTTTTTATCTTATTTCTTTTGCATCAGGCTGTAAGAATTTTTGAGCTGTTCCAGTCTCGATTCAGTATACAGAAATGCTGGTTAATGAATTTCTAATTTAGACTAATACAGTCTTACCCAGCAGTGCCTGACTACTGCAGCAGCCCTTTCCATACTTCTTTACAAATGTGCAAAGAATTGTAATATAATGATTAAAACACATTTTTATATTGATGAATTCCACTGAATTCTAAGTCAAAACCAAAGAGGATATAGGCAGCATGTCTGTATATTAGTTTGGTAGCATTTTGTGTATGAAAGAGAAGAGAAACTTGTAAGGCCAGGAGAGAAAACTGGATCAAGCCCTGCAAATGAGTGACTGAGGAAAAGTTTGAAGAGGAAGTTTTTCAGTTAGGTGATGGCTCAAGGAGTACAGTTTCCTGCAAAAAAACCTTTTCTCTTTGACTCTTGCTTGCAAGGATAAGGGATTTTACTTACTCTTTGGAAGTGAACAGAAATCACTGGATCCTGTTATCACATTCTTCTTCCCAAGTGAGGAAAAAAAAAAAAAAGGCAATTAAATCTATGGTAGCCATGTCAGATGAAGGTTATGTACCAGATTTAAGAGGATGTAAGGGCTCAGACACTACAGGGCTGTTCTTCCGTAGTATCTAGCTGTGTGACCACCTCCAGCTCAAGACAAGGTTAGCAGCTATACTCCTGTGTTAGCCGTTCATCCACTCAGTCGCTGTTGAGAGCTTTCAAACTTTTGTCTCCATGCAGAGCCAGGCTAAAGCTGTAGAAAACTAAATGCAGGTCTATAGTGACATTCTTCCTGCCCAGGGTAGTCACAAATACTTCTTGGCCACAGCGTCTCACCTCAGATACTCTGAATGCCTCAGCAGAACATGCTTTAGGTCGAATTGTTATTAAATCATTGCTTATCCTTGAAAAACACTTTGTTAGCAAGAAGCTTTCCACCTATCTGTCCATCATCTGCTAATTGTAACTGCGGAAGTCTTTTTTTCCTTTCCCAGTCTTTCAAACTAATATTGATTTTGCTTCAGTTAAAAATAGTTCAGTGGGAAAATGTCATTCAGAGGTGCCAGCTGAGTAAAGAAGAAAAAGGATAACATCTTATAAAACACAGAGTAGAACTGAAAATTAAATTTTTATATTGTTCTGCTACTCCTGGTGGATCATGTTAAATTTTACATGCAAGGAAGTATGTACGATAAAATGTTGCTATGATTCCTTTTAGTGCTACAGCAGAGCAAAATTTCGTTGGACAGGCTGGTTTTAAATCTGAAAAAACATAGCAGATTTATTTTAGTTTTGTCTACCAGGGTCCATTCTTTTCACGGTGACTTTACAGTGAGGAACACTGAAAAGGCACCAAATTCAATGCAGTCTGACCCTCACTCTCGTAGTCTTTGTGTTAGATGTGTATTTAAAGCAATACTCTTTTTAGTAGAACACCGCACTGCATCCCCTTCTACCACATGAGATCACGATCCTTATGACATTAAACATTGTAAGTGCTGTCTATTGAAATTTTCCAGAACAAATCTCCTTCCTTTTAGGAATGAGGCTTCCTCACTTTAGCCAATAGACCAATGGATTGTATCTTTCTTGGAGACAGGAAAACAAACCTTGCTCAAACCAGGGCTTTTTTCCTACTCGGAACACAACTGTGCAACAAAGTTCACTGATCATGTCATTCCAGCAGTAAACAAAATAGTTCCCAGCAGTGTGCTGTGTGCCCTGACTGACTTTCATTGTCTTTGCTTTGCCTTTTCAGCTTTTTCCCAAGAAAATAAGTTTGGGCACAGAGGAGTTTTGGGGGTATAGTTTTATTTATTTCAATGCGCACAAGACTGTGTCAATCTGATGTTAATGGTGGCAAGGTTGAAGGAACTTGCATTGCAGGTAAGGAGAGCAGTACAGGAACTCAGTTTGTAGTCTTGAAAGGAATTTTTTTTCCCTGCAGACAAATTTTACACCTATGTAGGAAGTTACGTAGTTCTGAGGTGTAGTTGTACTGGTAACTATCTTTTGTAAAGCAGTGCTTGAGATATGTGGAAACAAGCCTACTCAAAACCTTAAAGATATGTGCTGAACATTTGAACCAGTTAGTATCTGTGTTTTCCTGTTGTCTGTGGGAACTTAATGTCTGTACTGGGTCATACCAAAGATATGTCAAATTTACTAGTGGCTGTGGCTGCTGGGTCCTCTAGCCTTCCAGAAAATACCCAGAGCTGAATGCTTAGGAATGGCACAGGTATAGAGTGCTACTTCAGAAGTATCACTCTGTCTCTTACGGCTCCTGGCAGTTTACTACTTGGGATCTAACCGAGCTGAAAGTTGAATCTGCATCATTGTGCTTAGTAACTGTTGGCAGACTTTTGTTATGTACATTTGTTCTGTCTTTTTATTAAACAATGCATATTTTTGATACTTATTATGTTCTGAGGTAATCGAGTACCAAAAGTTACTTTTGAAATTGCTTCTTTTAAGACTTCTGACTGGTTATTTTTCTTGATGTGTCCTAGCTTTTGCATATGGAAGGCACTCTGGAAAGCATTAAACAAAGCTGATATGCTTATAGCAGCCATTGTTGGTTGAAAGCTATACTCTAGAGTTCTGCATTTGGTTTTAATTAGCACATGATTCCCATAGCCCTAGCACGCACCTATAAATTAGCAGAGAAGAGGGTACAAGCATATGCAAATGAAAGGAGAAGTTTATGTTGCTCAGTCCTCAATTTAAAGAGTAGCAAAGAGAGCTGCTTTAAATAAACTCTCTAATCCTTTGTGATCATAGATGGATTATATGATCCATCCTTGAACTCACAAGATCGTAAATCGTGATTGAAACCTCTTGCAGCAATGAATTTATTCCAGATCATCTGGAAGACAGAGCATCCTCCTAATGACAAATAGATATCAGAGAGAAAGAAATTAACACCTCTCCCCAGGTTTCTTGTTTGAAAAGTGGATGGGGAATAAGACAACCCCTTCCCACTTTCCAAGGCTGTACCATCCCTGAAGGCAATCAATGCCTTTGTGAGAGTTCAGGCTTGTGGGACCTGAAGTTTTCAGTTCTGCTTGGGTTGTTTTATGTGGGGTTTTTTTTGCAGAACGAAAATATGGTTGAACTAGATTTTGCTTTGCTTATGTTATTTTGCTAGTAAACATCACTGCATCAAATCTCTCTTTTTGACCTCACCCCCTCTGACTGAATGTGTCTTTCTTTTGGAAAAAAACTCTACTGCTGCTACACTTTAAGCACTTATTTGTCTACCATATCCCTCACAATAAGGAATGTAAAAGCAATCTCTGTCTCCAGGTACTATTTTAGAAATTCTACTGTAAATGAGTTGGAATAAAACCTTTCATTTATGAACATCCTCTGTAATCTGGCACTGGTAAATGATTAGCTAGAACTGAGACAAGACCATCCACTAATTTCACATAGGTCACTGAGTGACTGACAGACTATAGAGACATGCAAGTAAGAAACCTTGTTTCTCTCTGCAGATATTCAAACCCATCCAGTTGTCTGTGCTCTATGCATTTTATTTCGATGCAACATTCAAAATTGGAAAAAGTCTGCCATTCTAATCCCATGCACGGCCCAAGCATTTTTTACTGATGCTTTCAGCTGTATTGGCAGTGCTAAGCGTAAGGATTTTCTCCTTCTACAGGTATACACGTTTTGCTGTTTCTGAATTTGAAGGCAACAGGCTTTTAAGGAAAGTCACGTAAGTGGAATACAGTAAGAGAGTGTGACCCTTCACCATAGTATCAATGTATTGGTATCTGTATTGGAAGGAGGAAATTAAGTTATAGAAAAATCAATACTATCTCCAATAAAGTTGCCTGCTAAAATCAACACAAATCTTTTTTTTTTTCTGTTTGTGTTAATCTCCAGGAGCCAGATAAAATAGTCTCTTTTATCTATCTCCTGCTCCAACCAAAGTTACTACTACTTTACCCTAAAGTAAGGTGTAGTTTACCAAATCAATATCACCAATTATACCAAAGTAGAGTGTGCAAGAATACAAAATAAATATACTGTTTGAAGTTGAAAGGTAAGATATGTATGAATAAAAATGTGAGGTAAATGCTCATAAACTTTCTGTTCATTGAAATGGTATAAAATAGTTGAGATGAGTTGAATGTTTGTCTTATCAATTATCCAGGAAACTTGCCCCTTTGAATGTTTCAGCTGTGAATTCTGCATTGGGATTCTTAAGTCCATTTATTAGGTTTGTTCTTCATGAGGCTCTACAGCCCACTGCATAAGGCAGTGTCACACAGCTGGAAAGTTCCCTTAAAAAGGAAAGGTCAGGCAAGTACACTTTAAAGCATAACTTCATTTGTATAACTTTAGAGCCGCAATGTTTGTTTGCTCTTAACACATTTAAAAGTGCATTTCCTAGTATGAACAACCAAACAGAATGTTTTGGAGGATTTCTGTCCACATTCATGTCTTTCACAGGAACAGGAAAGTATCAGAAAGTATGTTTTTCTGTATTCCTTGACCAGTCCATTAGGCACTCTTGAAGAGAATGCAGAATTAACATAAATCTTCATACTGTAGAATAGGTACAAATAGCTATACAAATTGATGCACATAACTTTTCGGTTTATTGAAACAGCATTAAACTGGATGAAAACAGACAAATGTTTATCTGCTGAGTGGTATTGAAAACTTGCACCTTTGAATGTTTTGGCTGTGAAGGCTGACAGTGATAAATCACTTTCCAACAGCTGTGGACAGCTGTTTAAGTCTGGGGTCTAGAGAGCTTAATTGGGGAAGTGTGTTATAAAATTAAAGTGTCAATGGCTCATTAAGTTATGTGGCTATTTTTTGTGGCAGGCCAATAATACCACATTCCAGGCTTTGGGAAAGGACATGCCTAACTGTCTGTTAATTAAGGGCTTGTCCAAGAATGCAGGTTTGCCAAACTGCAGTGTTTTCATAGGAGAGCATCTATGAAAGAAGACTCAGAGGGAGAAGCTATTTACAAGTAACAGTTTATTGTAGCTAGAGCAGATTTCCATCTCTTCATATACTGATGCTCTGGGCACACTTACCTTGTTTATAAACTACCGGGATATCTTAGATACAGAGAGAGGACTATCACACCTGCTTTGATGAATAACCATTTATTTGGCGAGACTGAATTCTTTCCACAGCAGACACATTTATGAAAAAAACCCACACAACCCCTTAATGCACCCTAACAGCATAGAGAAAAAGGTATTCCACAGTGACCAAAGGACAGAGAAATAGAGACATGAGGGAAGCGAAGTGGGTGGAGGAGAGGAAGCACGTTATAGCTGTAAGGATTATTTGCAGGAAGAGGTTGTCCTCTTTTAAATACTTTGTTTACATTTATTTATTTACATAGTAGGAATTATATTTGGCTATTTTAATCTCTAGTGGGCTACAGAACAAGGGTGAATCACTCTTGCTAGTAGAGCTATGGACTCTAGGATGGGAACAGGGGGATTGTGAACTCCGACTGCCTTATTTTGCATACTCATTGCAAACATTCTAGCTACAACCTGTGCTGACTGCAACCAGCTTCACAATCCCTCTTCTTTGCAGGGGTTAGAGGGCTACCAAATCTGTGTCAGAAGATTTTTCCCTGTGGCAGCAGAGGACTAAGGCCACAACTCCCCATAGCAATTCAGCTTAGAGACAGGTTGTGACATGCCCTCTGTCAGAATTGCCCTGCATGCACTCCCTAAAATAACTACAAGTACAGAAGGACCAAAACATGATCAATGTCATCAGAGAGATGATCACATCAAATTATTAAGCAGTCTTTCAACTGACAATGTGGAAATTTGAAACCCATTCTCACCAGTTCCTTCATTTCTCTGCCCAAATATTTTCCTTTGCATGTTAATTAAAGATTTATGTCAAATTGCAGAACATAAAACTCATTCACACCTCTGTCTTGCTCTTAAACTGCTTACTTGTATTGCTTGGGATTTTCTCTATTCCCTGTTAGTTCTTTGATGACGTTTAGCTAGGTGCTTTGTCAAAGTGGGAAGTTTGGTAGCTGTTTCTATCTTTGCCTCAATCCAAACATCTTTTGCTAAAAAGACCAACTGTCAAAGACATCTTGCCTAGAGTTATTAGACAGTTTATATTAAAGATATTCACACTCACCTAAACATAAATCTGAATTAATCCACTGATTTCAGTGCAGTTATTCAGGATATACAGCAATAGAACATAGTTTTTGTGAGTATGCTGAGTATGCAGCAGCAAGCAAGATATCTTCAGGTGTTTAAATGAAGGTGATTTAATGGTTTGGAGCATAGCTGTCATTCTGTAAAATTGTAACATGGTGGAAAAAGGATGGATTATTTCTGCATGTACCAAGAGAATATTCTCTGCAAATTGATTATTGACCTCCTTGCTAGTAGGCTGTATTTCAATTTTATTGCTAAGTGCAAGACTGTTTCTACTAATGAATTTGAAGCATCATGCTCCTGGTTAGAAAATCCCCAGTTGCTTCTGCTGAAAAAAAGAAACTTTGCAGTATCTAGGGACTGTTACTTATTTATTGTAGTCTTTCCTGTATATCTAACTCAGAGAAGTCTATTTCTCTATGTCTAAAGACCATGTGTTTGTTCACATGTTGCTGTTCTGTGAGCTATTTATTGCTACTTGTAAAGTTTGAATGGATATACTGTAAATATTTTCACAGAAAGTTAAATAGTCCTTTTTGACATCTAATTAAAACAATTCTGTGTTCTATCCATACTTTAGAAAGATATTACACAGAATGAAGCTCAATACTGAAGTAGGTATATATATATGTGTATGTATAAAGTTATTTCCTCACTGAGGGGAACATAGTTTACTCTCTTTTTCAGTTCTAACATTTCTATATTGTGACAATCATTCTTGCGGTTACTAAGCGCTGGTTGAGCTCCCTCTCTTGAGAATTCATTGATGCATCTCATTAATCAACTGGCAACAGCGCTTTTGAACAACGCAAGATAGGAAACATCCGTACCTCTAGCAAACAGCTGGCAGAATGATGATTTCCCATGCATTAATTACACTGCTTGGTGCTGGAGTACATGGCCATTCTCCCTCCCAGTCTTTCTGTTGTATATTTTTAAGACAGAGGATGCAACCGAGATCATATCTTCACTGTAATTTAAACTTTGGACTGCTACCAAGGCCTGACTTGCCAATGTCTGTTTGTATTTGTATTTGAAACTCTCTCAGGGGACATCCCTGGTCCCACAAGGAATAATTTGAGCACTGTGATTTCTCACAATAACTACTGTCACCTCCCATAAAATCAAGATTTCAAGAATCAAGATTTCAGTACGAAAGGTGTGTCAGATTATAGAATCATAGAATCAGCTAGGCTGGAAAATATCTTTAAGATCAAGTTCAACTCTTACCCCAGGACTGCCGAGTCCTCCACAAAACATGTCACTGATGAAGGCTTTTACATTCTTTATTTGCTAATTAACACTCTTACAACAAAGACAAAGTACAGCCTGGCTCTGTTTCAGTGGGAATGATATCAGTCAACTCAAATCTCTTTCAGCAATGAATTAATGTAATCTTTTTTTACTCTGTGCTGACATAGACAAAGAGCTGTCATGGGGACACGCAATTCATCTCACTTGAAGGATTATAATGACCTGAAGAGAGGCAGCAACCTCTTAAAAGGCTACTGCTCTTTTGCAAGTGAGTGTCTGAGTACAGGCTGAGTTTCTGCATGGCTTACTCCATTGTTTTCCATCCATATAGTCTTTAGGGAAGGAACACACATCCCCTCTGTGGGTTAGACAGGTCTGTACAGGCATGTGATTTTTGCTTGCAGATGGTCCTGACCTTGGCCGAAGTGTATAACAGAAAACAGAGTTGATATATAGCCAAGCATATTCTGTAGGCATGTTCTACACATAAATTTTGGCTGAACACTGCAAAATATGAATGCTGCAGTCTTTTAAAGCTCAGGTCAATAAAAGCAGCAAAGTACTGGACATGCCTCAGCGTAAAAAGGTTAGGAACTGTTCTTATTTATATTTGGTTTTACTAAAGAATGTGTTGCATATCACATAAGTCATGGTTTCAGTGTTCTGTGTTTTCCATCTCACTGTGTGTTATTAAAAGGATCTCGATGCTCATTTTGAGAAATACTAAGAAGAAATATACTTTCCAGGTATTGCAATACAATATAAAAAAAGACTTCAGAGTTCTCTGGGATTACAGCAAAGGAATTTGCAGGTGTTTGGGCAGCTTGAGTATACCCAGGAATATAATAAATTGGATAATCAACTAAATATGTTATGGATTAAAAATATATGTATTTTTAAGAAAAATAAAATTATAAAATGCAAGTTAAGTACAGCACGAACAAAAACCATATTAACAGAAAAAAATGTTGCAATAATAAAAGGAACAAATACATTTTCCAGCTTTGCCAAGTGTATGATAAATTGGAAAGTGGAGAAAAGTGAAAGAGTTACTTAAAGTTCAAGTTCAGCTTTGGAGCTGTAACCATATTCACCTTTGCTTATGTTTGCTCTTGAAATGAAGAATGTCAAAAGAGCAGACTGGTGATTGACATTAGGCAGACAGAGGGACATTAAGGCTTCTTAAGCTGATTTTGATGATATTCAGCTATTTGACAACATTCTTCTGTCTACATGTTTGGCAATCAGAACAAAACCAAATCCTTTTTTTTTTTTTTTTTTTGCAGCATGGCTTCCTGGGCTGCTGTTGATGTTTTCAGTCTAATATAATATCCTGAGAAGTAATCATTTTCACTTTTAATTCTCTCCTTTCAATCAAGACTTGGAAGTTTATGCGAAGGAATTTTCATGGTCTTTCCGAGGGAATACTGCTGCTATGTATCCCTAAACAGGGAGGAAACCTCAACAGAGATAAGTTAAATATATTGGTCATTTGCTTGAGCTAAAGCCTTATGGAGGTAAAGCCCTTACCATACTCATCTCTCTATGCAGTGAGACACATGTGCCTAACATGACATCCCTGCTAAAATGCTTTGCTGTGTTGACAGCAATGGAACAGGAGAGGTTTTGCTGTGTTGATACACTCTTCTGACCATAAAAATCACATTTTCCCCTGTAGTTCTGTAATTTTCTACTAAAAGTGTTCCTTTTGTAATGCAATGATTAAACTGCACTCAAGTAATCAAGACAGTCTAAATCATGCATATTTTTAAAAGGAAAAAATGAACTGACAAAAAGATATATGTGCTGAAACAGTAGTTTCATACATACCTCAAATTAACAGATTTATAGAGGACATCGACTTTCAGATGTTGTTAGTGGTAGCAGCCTGTTCTTTTTCACATGTAAGTTACAGTGCTTCTGTAAGCTCAGAAATTTTCTATTAAACCAGTATTTGAGCACTACAGAGCTTTGAAGAACTCTCCTGTAAACTAAACTAAATCTCTTTTTCATGGTTTTACTACTGCTTCTCCAGCACAATGTCAATCATTCTTCTCTCAGCAGTCACTAACCAGGTTATTTGTGTGTTTCCACACTGCTGCATCACAAAACATAATGCCCACTTGCCTCAAAAAGATAATATCTAACACATATGGAGACTGCCTTTGATCTCCACAGTCTATCTAGAGGTCACAGACCTGTCTTCTGCTCTCCCTCACTTCAAATAGCCCCTTTCATTTACTGTGAAACTAAACATTGGAAAGATAAAGGCAGGAAAATAAAGGCCTTGATTTAATAGCACTTATGTGTTTAGCTGTTTCAAGGTAGATTTTACTTTCTCAGGTCACATTATTAATTGCCCTGCATTTCTGCATCATGGCATACTGTATTTGTTTTCATGCATGCAGCCCTCAAAATTCATGCTGCTGTTTAAATCAGTACGTGCTTTGTTCATAACTTAATAGCCATTAAGAGGCTACTAATCAATTTGCAATAGTCAGCACTGAATCCACTGTGAATTCACACTGAATTCTGTGTGAATTGCATGGGAAAGTTTGGTAATTTTGCTCACTTTTTGGAAAAGAGATTTCTATTTATTAATGTAAAGCTGTTAATGCAGGAGAAGTACATCAGTTCATCTTGTAAATTGTGTTGGAGATAAATCTGGATGGGAGACCATAAAAACTCCTCACAATTGACCCTACAGCTCTGCAGGCACCTCAAGTTCTTCATGTTCTCACTCTGATGCTCAAAACCTCCTCAGTTATCACCACTCCAATTACTTACTAACACTTAGTAGGTATTTATACACAAGTAGCTTATCTGCTTAACTCCCTTTAAGATTACAAGCCAGTAAGAGTTTTCTAAGCATATGTAATAAATGAAAGTTCTGCAGGAATTATCTTAGCAGTTACTGGTTTGTTGTTTTTTTTTTTTTTAACAGAGGTTAAATGAGAAGGAATCAATTTTGCTCTATACTATTTTTGGGCTTAAACAACTAAAGGCCAGACCAGTCACCCAAATTCTGTTATCTTCAATAATGTAAGAATCCAAGTTTCAACAGAAGGAACCTTAGACATGAGGTCACTGCACATCTTGTAGGAATACATAAGTGGGCATAAATGCTGTTCCTTGTCCACAAAAATTGTATAGAGACGAGGAGATCTGCCTTCTTAGAGCAGAGAGATCTCTGTGACCTCACAGCTTAGAGGTTAGGTCACTCAGAATGTGCATAGTAGAGAAGGCCTGGTTCTGGGTCCACTTGTCCTACAACTATTTGGGGATTATTTCTGCATTTCAGGTTAAATCTCTACTGGAAATAAAACAACCTTATGAAAGGTCTGGCATTCAGATGCTTTCCACTCTTAGCAGATTACATACTCTTTCTCTTACAAGTTTGTTCTGGCCCCCTTCAATATTTTCTATGCAGTGGGCAGAAGAAACAGGAGAGATGAGCTCCAGAATACCCTCTGAGTCCAGGAAATTTTTCAGAGAGTTGAGAGAGAGAGAGAGCTGAGAAGGGTGGATCTGGGCATCTGGACCACTCACACCATGCATGACGGCTTCATAGCTAGAATATTAACTGTGAGCTGTGTCCATCTCTTTTCTTCCACCTGATCAGTTTTCAGAATAACTATTACATTGTTCCATTTGACTTTAAGGCAAGTAAGAAGTCACCTCCGGGAGAAGATTTTGCACCAGGATCCCAAGTAGAGGGTAAATTATGTTGGAAGAGGGTGATATTCAAAATGCTCCTCAACGCTTTCTCTAATTTAGTGCCTGCTCATAACAATGGCAGGTGTCTGTCTCCTCTGAAAATTCATCACCGGGAACAGACAGCTGGAACACATCTGGGAGCAAGTGCCCTGGAGCAAGCACAAGGCATTCAGTGTTGCATCACGTATGTGAGATTTTGCATGTACTTCTAAAGGACGCAAAGAAAGATGCACTTATGTAACGCTGACAAGAGACAACCGCGTTTGTGCATACTCTCTGCAAGAAACTGCCTTACACCAAAAAATGAAAGAGTCTCCTCAGTCAGCAGTATGTAAAGATAGAGTTCTAGGATAGGAAAAATAAAAGTTACTTTGTGTACATGTAGATATTTGTTTATCACACACACACCATCCTTTACTTCAGATTTTGCCTACAGAACATTAACTTCCTATGCCTCCTGTTTTACATGCAGCTGGATACAGCTTTAATCCTTTTGGCTAACAAACAAACCAGAGTTAGTTCTGCTTTTATCTCAATAACCTGCTGGGAAACTTTGTTGAATGCAATTATAAAGCTAGATGGAATTGGAGGTATTTCCATCTTGCTTTTGTGGCTATAATAAATTTTTGATGCATTTGTTCTTCATGATAGAGCTAATTGTTCTTTTTTTTTTTTAATAAATCAGATATCTCTTGTTAATACATTTCTGAGCCCATCACTTCTATATTAAGTCAGGGAAGAGGTGTCAGCAGATACTAATGATCTTTCTATACACTGACAAACTTTGCTGATGAAAGCAAAATCTAAAGTAACATTAATACTTTAAGTGGTATAGATTGTTCTATGTGATATTTAAACACATTAAGGGAATGGCTGAACAAAAGGTTGATGAGTTTCAATGTGAGAAAATGTTAAATGATGTATTAATGAGCTAAAAATAGCAGTGCTGCCTGTACATTGCTGAGTAAGAGTGGAATGCAGAGATAAAGAAGGGAACTGGGTGGGTTGGAGGAGTAGATGCATGAGTACGTAGTATGTCACTCAGCTGTAGAAAAAAAGGTTAATATGAAAAAAAGAAAAGCTCTGCTTGGAGAATCTTCCTCTGAAGTTTGTACATCCAGATTTAGGCTATTGAAGTGTGAGAAAACATCTACAGAAGGACTGGAAACTTAGTAGAGGTTAGTGAGGCAATGACTGATTTTTCAGAGTTTAAGCCTAATATGCAGATTATATCCAAAGGAAAAATAACAAAAACAATTAAAGTCATGGGAACTGGAGAGACCTCAATATGAGGAAAGATTAAATATGCTATGACTATTTTGTTTGGAAAGTAAAAGGAACTAGGGCATCAGAATTAAAAATAACAATAGCTAGAAAGCAATGTAGTCTTTCCAAAATTTAAAGAATGAAAAATAATTAAAAGGCAGCAGATAAAGAATAGTGAGCTTAATATACTATTCATGCAAATAACAAAATCATCTCCCTATTTTAGAATGTTATTTTTAAAAGTGGCTTAGTAAAATTAGAAAGAAAAATAGACATACATAAAGAATATACAAATTTCCTGCTTCTGAAACTGCAAGGACAGAACTGGAAAGGATGAGAAAAGACAATCTGCTCCATGCAAGAAAAGTGTCGTTTAAAGGCAGTTTTCAGCATGAGATGATATTTTTAAAGACAGCAGAGCTTCAGGAAGTAAGGCCAACATTTACACAGTAGCAATTAACTTTCTCATAGCCTAGAAAATGCATCCTTTCATGCTGTGGGTCATTCAACATAGATTAAAACTATTTTGTACTTTTATCTAGTTAATCCTGACACTATTTTGACACAAATACTTGCAGTCATTTCTGAAAGAGAGTGACAGTAGGGAGGAGAAATCAAAATGGTATCTGTTGATCCCTCACATTTCTCTGATGTGTTTCTGAAAGAAAAAGTTCAATAATAAAAAATAAAATAATATTCCGCAACTAATGAAAAAGACAAAAGAAATTGATATCCCACGCTAGATGTGCAAACCTAAAACCTAAAATGATATCAAGTATGTTCAATATCAGAACACAAAGTGCTTCAGTATTATATAAATTGAAAGTTACTAACAGGACTTTATCAGGGTTGGTAAATTCCAGCTCAGTCATGAAGATTTACAGCAAATCCCCTTCTGAACCTGGAGGTTTTTAGTTTTACACAACTCCCAGCAGTTACTGGAGTATTGGACCAAATGCCAATGCAGAAGTGAGATCACTGCATAATGAGATCCCTTCATCCCTTCACTGCGCACAGGGTATGTGCTCTGTCCCCAGGGTGTGCCGAATAGATAGGGCAGGACTGTGCTGCTGCTGGAGATGATCACACCACATAACACCTGTCAGAAACAAAGCAGGCAACATTTTTAAACAATCCTATGCCATTTCAGCCAAAATGTATTAAAGACCAATTTGTGCCAATTCTTGTGGCAACACTGTCCTTTGTTCTAATTCCTTTATGATTATACTTATGCCCTGCAGGGGATTATGATTCAGAGATGCAAGGCATCTCTTTGGTAGGCGAGGCCTCCATTTTTGATGGATGGCTTCTTAAAATCAGCTTTTATATACGGAGCTAAATATTTACATGGGCAAAGATTTTACTGAGTAGCTGCACAGTGTTTCCCTTGCTGTGACCATCATTATTAAGACTTAACAGAAGATCTGTCTAAATTCCCACAAATGGTGGACTGCAGAGGGGACACTGGGAGGCTGAACATGATAGTCCTTTCTTCTAGCACAGTACTGTCATTAAAGCAATATTCAGGCAGCCTCAGTGGGTGAGCTGACATGTATCTGCACTCCAAACAAGTGCCAGGAGATGTACCTGTCGGGTGATGAAGGTGCCTCCATTTCAGCCATGGCGTGGGTGCACTCCTGGTCATGACAGGAATGGCCACTAGCTTCTTGGGAGAGGAGAAATAGTAAGCAGGCTATGGGACAGCCTAAACATCAGCAAGTTGTATTAACCCACTAACACTAAGATTCATTCCCCTTGCAATCTCCTGCTTTCCTTACAATAACAGGCAAAGAAAAGCAGAAAAATGCCTAATATTGTGACACATGATCCCCACTTTCATAGATACCTGAGAAGTTCTTAATGGCTCCTTCTTCCTTATTTCAATGAGAAGAGAGAAGGTCAGTATATCTCCTCCTTTTATGTTCCTCCTCAAATGCTAAATATTGTTCCTCTTCCTGTCCTAAATTTTAAAATCTTGTTAGCTAAGACATTCTTGCTGACCACAGGCTTATTATTCAATAAACTAAATATTTTTGGCTTAATTCTTAACATTGGCCTATCTAACAGAGCATTGTCATCAAAGCAAGCAAAGAGAACAAGGCTGCAGAGCAATAGTTATTTTCAGCATTCAAATCAAATTCATCATTTCGAAGGCTGACTGAAGAGAAGAGGAATTCTCTTTATAACTCAGTGAATGGGAAACTGGTTCTGAAGTAGATGAGAATATTTTACTGAACTACTCACCATAAACAGCTTCCCCCCACCAGAAGAAAGTAGCCACTGATAAATAATTTTCCCATAGCTACAAAACTGATTTGTAGAAGTTAACTTGTTCAAGGCTAATCAGGCTAATCTGAGGGAGAGGAAGTTTACCCTCCATTTCCCAACAGATTCTCTTTAATTTTGCAGTCACATTGACAGGTGGCCTCATCACTCAGGCATTACAGACCACCTTGAAGATATCAGCACCGTTGGCCTTTGAAGTCAGAATAATCAACAAGCTATTTGATACTCTATCAGATGAAATGGCCCTGTCAGAAAAGGCTGGCTCTCAGGTGTACTGATTGTCTATCGAAAAGAAATAACTTGATAGAGTTTACTATGGTACAGATTCATAGACCTTGTGGGATGTAATAACAGATGTCTTTTTAGATGCACTTCTTCACAAAAATATTCCCAAGCCATATTTAACAGAAATTATTATATTCCAATTTCCTGTCTACAATATTCCTGTGAAAGACAGGCAAATTCATTAGGTATGGTTAGTGTCACAGGTGAACAGATTCATGTGACATATCCATGTACAAACCCTGTCAAAGCCTTAATTCAGATGCAGGATAGTAGACATTATTAAGAAAATCTCCATTGTTTTACAGTGTTTAACATTCTGGAAGCTGCTGAAATCTGGAACAGATTATTTTCAGAAAAGGACTTTTTTTTTTTACATTTAGGATTATCTAGGGTAGTAGGAGATTTATATTCTCAGATTCACTTTAACCTCTCAGTATATGTTGTAATCCTTGATTCTGATAATATGACTTGCATGCAACAAATATTATATCTTAAAGAAGCTGAGCAGAAACCAAATTCAAAAATCTTTACCTTAAATTCCGTTTTCACATTTCCATATAAACATTTGCTTTCAAAGTTAAATATTGGCTGGAAAGACTCAAGTGCTTTGCAAATCCGTAGGACTCAGTAAGACTGAAAATTAAAAAATTTGGATTTTTTTTCCAAGTCTAACAAAATTTCAGCTATTGAAGTATAACGATGAACTTCCTTCTTAACGAACTAATATTTTGTAATGGCTCAAAATTGTGTGAATAGTTCTTTAAAAAGTTAGAGATCATTCATTTCTGTTTAAGGCAAGTTGGAGTTGAAAGTAAGAAAAATAAAAAAAATATATAAAAATATGTTTAACATCTCTTTATTTAATTGAGCTTTTGACTAATCCATAAGATTTCTTGGGCAGAAGCAAATAAAAATTTTTTTTTCAACAAGTTTCAAGTCTAGCAGTAGTTTACATCAGGGGCTGAAAAAGTTATGCTATGGCTGTGTCTATTTATACAACAGGCAGGAAACTCTCTTTTCCATGAAAGACCCTGGCTTGTTCTAATAGTAATTATTCATCAGGAACAATCACAGAATGTTCACTCAGTAGTAAATGGTCTATTTGATATCATTAGAGCAGCCCAAGGACTTAAAACCACCCCTTTCTTAGTGTGCAGGTGTGTTAGGTCTCGCAGTCTGCATGCAGAATCACACTGGAGTCCCTGGCAGAGGACAGCTGCTCTGATTTATTAGACCTTTACAAACAGTATTGCTCCTGTTATCTACACATAATCCCTTAAATTTGTTTGACAGCTAAAGCCTGAAGCAACACCACTGGACAAATCTTCAAGTATCAACTTTGGTGCTGACAGTGAATACAGAAAAGAAAGGAAAAAAGGAAAACTGGAAGGGAAAAAAAAAAGTGGAACTTACTTAAATATAGATCACTTTTCTCAAGGGAAGATTAATAACCATTTTCATTGAGCAGCATTAATGATTTTTAAGCAGCTTGCTCCTGTAAGTAATTATTCTTCATAATCTCATCTCTTGTAACAGCCATTTTCATGGTAAATGATGTATTGGAGATTTTCTGTGCATGGTGAAAATAAATCAAGGAAACATACACAGACAAATGTTCTGCAAAGATGGAGTACCTGGAGCAATTCTGCGGATTGACTACAGCTGAGGCTTGTCACAGAGGCCTTGAGTGATGTAGCTGCTGACTGCAATGAAGATTTATCAGAGGTGAATTTGATGCACTATGTACAATGCAACATGCCTGACAGGCAGGAGACGAGCCCTGTGCTTGCAACCTACAGTCCAAATGATGTGCATGACAGATAAGTAGGGATAAAAATCAGGAATGTGTTCTGAATTTATTTTAGACAAACATCTGTTGACAGTCTAGATTGGGATTTTTGGTTAACAAAACAGAGAAAATGTGCATAAAAATATAACGAAGAATGCTTTGTCTCAGTCCTAGAGAAGGCCAGGACCTACAGGCTAATTGAGAAAGACAGGCAAAGGTGACAAGAAGGGGCATTTGCTGTCTATGCAAAGAATTGGCTCGGCCTCAAGCTGCACCAGGGGAGGTTTAGATTGGATATTAGGAAAAATTTCTTCACAGAGAGAGTGATCAGGGAACAGGATGCCCAGGAAGGGGTGGAATCACCATCCCTGGAAGTGTTCAAAAACAGTGTGGATGAGGCCCTCATTGACATGGTTTAGTGGTGGACTAGGCAGTCCTGGGGTAATGGTTAGACCTGATGATCTTAAAAGTCTTTTCCAACCTCATTGATTCTGTGATTCTACAAATACACAGAGCTTTGCCCTATGGTTGAAAACAGGTTGTGAGCCTGTAGGGCAGGGGCCCAGAAAAGGTGCAGACAAGTCTCACGATCACAGGCCCTGACTCTGAATACCTGCAACCATTTAGTACAAATGTTGGACTAGGTAAGGTATTTTTATGGACCTCCTATTTGTGATTAAAGTAAAGCTAGTTGGAGATGTGATAGATGCAACACTAATAAGGAGATGGTAAAGTTTAAGATTCAGAGGGAACTGAGCAAGACAATTAGCTGAAAACAGCCCTGGATTTCAGGAGACTAGATTTTGGGTTGTCCATGCAACTGGTAAGCAGGATCCTGTAGGAGTCAAAGGAGCCATGGAAAGTAGTCCAGTCTTCAAGGACATCATCCTCAAAGAATGAGGATGAATCCAACAAGATTCCATCCAACAAGAATCATCCACCCTGACCTGAGCAGGCAAGAATATGGGCATGCATAGCAGAAAGAGGGCTGGCTGAGCAACCTGAATGAGTTCAACTGCTAAAAAGAAACATACAGGAGACAGAGGTAGAAATAGGCAACCAAGGAGGAATAGAGAAGCATCACAAAAACAAGCAGAGATGGAACTGGGATGGCTAAAACTTGGTTGGGGTTAAAACTGGTGAGAGATGTGAAGCAAGAACAAGAGCTTCTGCAGACATATTGATAGCAAAAGTAAGATCAAAGAAAATGTGACTCCACTTCTTAATGCAACAGGTGACCTTGTGCTGAAGGACATGGGAAAGACTGGGGTATCAATACCTTCCTCATCTTCCTCACATTAGTCTTCACTGCTCACAGACCTCCCTGGTCTCTAAGCATTAGAGAAGATTTCAAGGGAGACATACATTACTCAAAGCAGGGAAGATAAAGTTAGGAACTACTTAATTAAGCTGGACACATACAAGTCCATCAGACATATCAGGAGGTATTCAAGGATGTCAAAGGAACTGGCTTAAGTCATTGAAAGGCATTTGATAAGATTCTAACAATTGCGGTAATCTCCTGCTTACTAGAAAAAAGTTAAATGCAACAGCTATATCAAGAAACAGTGAGGAGGATGATGTTGATCCTAAATTCAGTGTCTGGGAAGATTGTGGAGTACATCCTTCTGGAAGCCATTTCTAGACATGTGAAAGACCAGATTACTGGGAATAGCCAGTAAGGATTTATTAAAGAAAATTGTCACCTAGGCTTCAGCAAGACCTTAAACACTGTTTCCGACAGGGTCTTTGTAGCTGAACTGAGGAGAGATGGATTGAGTGTGTGAACTATAATGTGGCTGAAAAACTGGCAAGACACTTAGGCAAAGAGAGGAGTGGTCAGTGGTTACAAGCCCATTTGATATCTGGTGGTGAATGCCATCCTTCAGGGACAGATATGGCACTATTTATTCTCATGCTCTGTTCATATTCATCATACTCTCAGATATCGTTATCAATGACCAGAACAGTCATACAGAGAAACTTCAGGAAGTTCAACAAAGGGAAATGCCAAATCCTGTATCCGGCATGGACTAACCCCATGCATCAGTACAGGTTGGGGCCAACTATGTCAAATGCAGATTTGCAGAAACAGGGGATCCTGGAAGGTGTCAGTTTGAACGTGAGTCAGCAGTGCAATCTTGCAGCAATGAAGGCTGCCTGCATACTGAACTGCATTAGAAAGAGCACAGCCTGCAGGATATGTGAAGTCATCTTTTTCACCTTGTCTGATGTATTTATATGAATACTCTCTCAGAGTCTGTTTGCAAATTGACTGGTTGCTGCAAATCCACTTGGTCAGACCTGAAAATACATACCCACAATTCTGGCAAAAGTCATCTTCCAGAGGCATATCTATAGCAACTGAGTGAGCAACCAAACCAGAATCATTCTTGAGGAAGTTGTATTCCTAATCCACTTGAACTTTCTGAATGTGCTCATCATCATACATTTTGATCTTTACAAAGTTTTGGTGGGCAAATTTGTAATATTACATAAAATTTCTAAATTTTATATTTTCTGTTCTTTTTTTAGCCTAACTCTGAGTCTGCAGCAACACAATTCTAAATTCTGCATGAGTTCAGAATATGTAATTGACTGTAAGTTTCAGTCAAATGCCAGCTGTCATCTCTAATAACTTATCAAGCACAACAGGCAAATAGAGAAGTTTTAATAACAAGTGAAAACACTGTCGAACTGAATTTATTTCCAGACATGGAGAGGGAGGCTGTCACTTCTTCCTCCAACAGGACTGGTGCTCTAATGCCTTTCAGCATGATTTTTAAGGCATTCATTTGTTATGTAACATCCATCAATTATAAAATATATTTATGAGGTCTTGCTAGCAGTTGTTAACAGCAGTATAGTGGGATCACATTTACAAGGCCTAATGAAATGGGAGAGCAAGAGTAATTGGATTGAAATTGGTAAATGAAAACTCATTCCAGGGGGAAAAAAGGTGTAAAATTGATGAGGTCTGACGTGTCATCAAATGGTGAGGATTAAATTAAGATCCAGTGGAGACATATACAGTGCTTATTGTAAGTGTTTAATTGCAAGAATAACAAATGTCTCACAGAAATGAACAGTTAAACATTACTTCTCTTTCTACTACTGAGTGAAGTCATGTGGGTAAATCTTTTCCTATCCTCAGACTTAGTATTTGTTCCCCATTTTTATGCGGGTATTTTTTCTCTATTTGTAAAATACAAAATATAAAGTAAAATGTTTTTCTCAAAGAGAAAGTTAATTTGGTGGATTTAAATCAGATTGTTGGAAAAACTTTATCAGTATTCTTAGGAGAAAAAACAAACGCATTCCAGCTCATTCTCAAATAAAAAGTTAAGTATTAGAAAAGTTAGAATTATGAGAAGTTTGAGGTTTCCACACCTTGAAGAAAAAGCAGTTACTATTAATAAAATTATTAATGAGTGAGCTGAATTTTAAGGTTTTCAGTTAGCATCAATTTCCTCTGGCAGGAATAAAATATTATTCCAGCAACATAAATTGCACCAAAAGCTTAGGGTGTCTTTGAAAGAGCCTGAGTGGACTCAACAATGATTTTTTTGAGTAATTATCTCTAGTGTCAGGAGGTTTCTTTCCCATACTAATCTAAACTCATGAATCTATGCATCAGAAATTGGAGTTTTTTTAATCAATTGACTTCATTGATAAAATCAAATAACGGTAAGTTGACGAACTGTGATGTAGTCTCAACTAAAAGACTCTAAGTCTCAGGCTAAGATGCTCTGTTTTCAGGGTTGTTAGGCCTCCCACCTATTTACTCAAATGACCAGCTTCACCAGTCATATATATTACTTATCTGAAATCCTTGTCTGCACTATAGAGCAGTAGTTAAAATAACTAGAAACCACTGTTCGGTGCATCTTAAGTGAAGGTGTCAGAACTATTCCACAAATGCCTGATCAACAACCTCAGTACTTTGTCTGTCCTTAGTCCTGAAGTGACTGTTATAAAACTATGACAAAATAAAGCCCAAGCAGCTACAGTAAGAAGTACAGTTTGCATGATAGCAGCTATGAATGGTGCAGAAGAGTAGTAGCTATAGATAGTATCTGTAAGTGATGCAAAAGAGAAAATTATGTTTTATCTAGCAAACTGACTGCAGTATTACCCCGTGTTTTCCCAGAAATGGGCAACAGCCAAAAATGTTGTATGGATAGTATATTCTGACTTTTGAACAGCATAATAATAGTAACAACAGAATAAACAGCAGAAATAGCTTTATTTTTGCTGCCTGAAGCAGCTCTTTATGAAAGACATCTTGCCTATCAGGATATTTCACTTTAGAATAGGAATCCACAAGTGTGATGAGCACAGTAGAAAATGAGGGAGGTTTCTCCAGCTACCTGCAATGAACTGTGTCTTCTGCAGCATCTTGACAAGCACCCCAGGCTCGCTGCATAAGCCATCATACCAGAATACACAAAAGTGCAACTGTGGAACTATGTGGACGCTTGTGCCTTTCAGTGCATAGTAGGTCAGCTACAGGAACTCTCTGTAGAATATTGATAATAACCATAGAAAGGACTCCTGTAATCATGTCACTCACAAGAAACCACTAGTCTGAACTGCTGTTCATCAAAAGTCAGAAAATTTTTGCTAATCAGCTCCACATCAAAGGTAATTATTTTTCTCTGCAACATAACAGTACTCAGTAGATTGGTGGTTTAAATAGAGAATTTAGTTTAGAAAGACAGCCAGTCTTGATTTAAAGATGCCAAGTGACAAATTTACAACATCCCTTGGAAATCTGTTTCAACGGTCAATTGCCACTTAAAAAGTTGTACCTTATTTCCAAATTTAAGTTCAGCTTCAAGCTGATTGTATCATGTAATAGATTTGCCTCCCATAATGAGGTTTCTGCAGTACCAAAAATGTTGCCCCTGTATAGGGATTTTCACTTCTACCATGCTACTGTGGAAGGGAGTAAAAAGAACATAGAAAAGGCACACATTTTGAGATTGGTGATTTTTTCAATCTGTAACACTAATTACTTTATTTCTGAAGTACCATAACAGTATAATGTTTGATCACTCTAGTCACGAAAGTCAGCTTAGAACACACTCTGAGCTATGGCACTACATTGCGAGGAATCACAAGTTGCTTACTTTATGCAGTCCAAACTGAAAACCTAGCCAAGATGCTGCTGCTGCTGTGAGATCGAACAGCAATGATGGAGCAGCTGCTGTTCCTAGGAACTGGGACAGGCCCCCTCTGGTACCAGCAGTCACCAGTGCACATCAACATCTTCAGCTGCTGCAAGCAGCAAAACTGATTTTTCACCTGCCTGTCTGTCCCTTCTTGACCACAGGCCCTACCTTACCTACTAGAAAAAAATTACTGATTTTGCTTCCGCTGCTGCGAAGACTTAAGCCTTCATATCTGACGTTTTACTTTGGAAATCCAACTGCTAGCTCTAAAGGATGAAAGAAAACAAAAATCTGTTCCTAATTTACTAGCTGATACAGTAAGTACATTAATTATATTACTACTATGTTAGGAATACTGCCAAGGTGGATTATACTTCTCATGAGCTTGGTAGGTGATTACATAAATACCTCAGAATATTTACACTGAAAAGCCCTTCTCAAGCTGCCTGTTTTCTGAATGGTCATTTCACATCAAAATCTGTCAGCAAGATAGAAAAAGTACAGACAATGCCAACTTGTCTGTTTGTTTAGCTTGTATTTGAGTAATTTTTCTGTGTTTATTCCTTTTCTGTTTTCAGATTAACACAGCTGTTTTGCTCAGGAAAATCATTACCAATCATAACAAAGAGGTAGTAGCAAGGGACAAAATATCAGCAAGTTTACAAGTTGTTGGATTCCAAATTGAATGAAAGGAAGCACCTTGGGCACTATCCCATGCTGCAAGTTGACATGTCATTCTGCAGCCTCTAGCCTGACCTTTTCTTAACATCAGGTGAAAAACAAAGAGACTATGCTGCTAGAGCAGCTGCTGCACCTCTAGGCAGGTAACAGTATCATCTTCATGAGTGACATCTGTGTCACGTTTGTGGCATGTCAGGAAGTCCTTAAAACTCTGCTGATCAAGACAATGCAAGATTTTCATATTGACCTTGAGGTGATGATCAAATATGGTCACTTGCAAACTGCACACATGTGGAGGCCAGCCATGCAGCAATGGACCTGTTAGAAACTTTTGTTATGTCAAAGGTTCATTTATATCCTGATATGTTCATTCTATTTTTCAATAGGAAAGCACTGGCATCTTTGATAATGATTCTATTTCCATAAACGTACTCATCTGTGTTATTTTAAATGTGATTGCTTCTTCATGGAGTTTCTCACAGCCTTCTCCAATTATGACCTGTTTAACACAAAGTGGTAAATATTTCTACTTCATTCATTTATTTAAAATAACACTAACAATTATACTTAACAGTTAACAGACATATATTCTGCATTGCTGATGCATCCTATTGTTATCTTTAAGCAACACTGGAAGTTGGCTGTTTAATAATATTCTTTGTTTTATAGATTTCGTTCAGTTACTAATCTGAGGTAGTGCTTTCCTGTCTTGATTTATTTCGTTAATCATTAGGTATATTTCACAGAAATGAAATCCAGAAATGTGGCAATGAATAGGTCAGAGCTAGTATTTGTGTAATATGTACATTTCTGGAAAACAAGAATTACATGGCCAAGGAAAAAATGTTGGAAGGATTAAGACTTACATGATTTAAAAGTCTTTAACAAGCTATACCACTCTCATCTAGAGCAGCAATATAACCAAACAGAAGGGTTAGTGATGTACAGCTGTTTCACCATCTAAAGAAACGTGTAACTAAACATTCTAAATTGTGCTTGGCAGATTGGTCTTTCTGCCAAGAGTGAGGAATGAGAACCACAAAACTCAGTACTCAGAACAGTAAGTTTCTTAAGCAGATGATACTAAGGAAGAAAGGTTGCACTGTAAATATGTTGCTCTCTTGAAGACAAAGGCCTTTCCTGGTTATAGGAAGGCTTTCTTTTCCAGTTGATTTTACAGTCCTCAGTCTTCTGGAGCTAGAGCGCTAAAGGTTCACAGAATCAGAGAATAGGTCAGGTTGGAAGGGACCTTAGGAAGTCATCTAGTCTAACCTGCTGCTCATGATGAAATCGGTGCTTGAGGCAAGTGCTTAGTGTGTAGAAGCCCAATGGAAATCTCTGTTCAAAGACATGACAACCTAAGCATCTCCAGGTGCTCCAAGCACCTATGAATAATTTACTAGTGGAGGTATAGACATGCATGTTCTAGATCCAGAGTTATGTACAACAGGATGACTGTCCTGATGTTACAACTTTAAGCACAGGGCCAAGACCTGCTAACTGGTTATCATAACTGGCCTGAATTTTAGCAAGTTAGGAGGGTTTTTTGTTACACTTCAAAGCAATTTCACTTACTTCATGTTCTCTTTCCGTCTTATTCCATGATCTTCTCTTCCCATCTTCTCTTCCCAGTATGTTGCCACAGTGTCCTTATGCCATTCTGACAAACATCAGCTAGAAAGTGATTCTAAGCAGTGAATACCACAATGTTGGTTTCTGTAGGAATAGTAAACACATGGAAATAAAAGGAATACAAAATAGAAGACCTGTTTACAAACCAACTGGATAATCTACACCATTCAGGACCTGAAAGCTAGAGTTATGGTAAAGTCTGCATAAAATATACTTTTTTCTTCTTTTTGAAGAGGATTTTTACTGTGAAGCCTTCATTATAAATGCCCCACTTTGAATGAGGTCTGGAACTACATTATTTTTATAAAAGTAATTTCTTGTGTTAACTCCAGGGCACTGGCATCCTATGGAGAATTAAAGTACAGGTGTCAGTTGAGAGTTCTCAAAGTAAAGCCAGATATTTTCCTGTGTTGACAAAAGAAACTTGGGGTAAATCAGTTATAGATCATTTTATGAAGCTAAGGGCCAATAAATTTAAAACTCAGATTTTTAAAAATAACAACTTCAAGAGCAGTTAATCAGAATTTATTAGATATCACAATCTGAAATTTAATATAAAGATTCCAAGAGGTAATTACTTACATTAACTTACCTGTTTATAAACCAAGGAAGGATATGTAGAATGGGAAACTACACCTATACAGTAACACTCAGCTAGGAAATAACTATGCTATACACTGACCCTTGTAAAAAACAAGTCAGCCCTACCTACAGGTCAGTGCAACTTTAGAACTTACTAATTAAAGATTTTTTTTTTCTTTCCCTCAGAAGGAGAGATCTTAAAATAAGAAAATTCTGCAGTACCACCTTAATGGTCAGAAAAAGAATGAAAACCACCCCTCTCACACAGTAGTCTTTTTGTAAAGACTGGATGGAAGCCGGGCCCTGGCAGTTTGGGATGGGAAAAAAAATTAATTGTGTACTGAGACATGAGACAGTAATAACTCACACAGGCTTCACTGCATCATGCCAGATAAAATAAAAGTGAAGCCAAGTAAGAGAGAGCTGCTGATGAAACTAGTGCCATCCATTTTTTCCCCACGAATTGAAAAGACCAGAAAGAAGAGAACAAAAACCCTAGATAGAAGATTATTCCTTCCACTCTTTCTATAGCTGATCCAGCTAATCAAAGGAAGAAATACAGTTAATGCCTCTAGGAGATGTTATTTTGGTTGGATGAGCACACAGACCTCGGCTAGGTAATCCAAGTGAGGATCCTTGTTTAAGAAAAAATGTAAACCTGTGCTTTCTGTACAATCTGCAGGGAGCAATTGTCCTGTGAGAGCCAGCTGACATGGGATATTGAAGAGGAGAAAGATGATGGTGGGAAAAACATGTATCATGTATCAATAAGCTTTTGGTACTTAAGAAGCTCTTTTCAGGACACAGACACATGCAAAGGTGCACACATATGTAGTATCCTCTTGTTGATATTTCAGATTTTCTATTTCTTTAACCTAAAATAGATCTTTCTGATCTGTTCTTAGTACAAGAAAAATAGTAAGAAAAACAAGCCTGTAAAACCCAGCTAATCATGCATGCATTTTTTTAACAATGTAATATTAATAAATGTATGATCCCCTTGTCTTTAGCATTCTTGTGGCTGATGAGAACCAGAAAGTGAAATCTGTCAGGAATTTGTAGTAAAATAAAACTGACTGACAAAAATGCAGCAAAAACCTATAAAATTGACCGGTGATTCATTTTGAGCACAGCTGAATGAACATCTCATAATTTAAACTTCTACTCAAGTCCTTGACATTCCATTCAAATAATAAAAAATTTGTGAGTCAGTACCTATAAATCTCTGTAACTTTTTCTAAGATGAAGATACAACTTTAATTTTACAGAACACAGATAGATACATTTTGTACTCAAATTTTATTCCTACTCTTCACAAAATATATGCATGTAGACACAGTTTAAGTTCACATGGATACACACACAGAGAAATCCATTTAGCATTATTCAGAAGCCGACTGAAATATATAACAGCTGTATTTAAATATAACTTGTACTACCCTCAAAGAGACAGAATTCTTTCATCTAAAGACAATATCCATGAAAAGGCATAAAAAATTCCTAAAATGACTAGTACCAGTATAGTGTGCGTATGCACTGAATTAAAAAACCAGAATATTAGAAACTTCATTTGAAAAATAATCGCATGAGAAATACAATATATTTCAGAAGAGAGGACAGTAGAGAGGTATTTATTTTTAAAATGTTCCTAATACTTCTCTGAGTACTTCGCTTATCTCACTAGTGTAATCAAACCACCATTTACAGGGAAGTGTATTCAGGTTCTTTGCTGAAATACTTAAAATGTATTTTGAAGGTAAAGGTAGTAGATTTTGAGTCATGATCTCAATTCAGAATTAGAAATTCGCATTCACATGCCTCACTCAGAACCATTACAGTCGGCATTTTTAGTGTCTTTTCTGTGATGACTTTTTAGTGACTTATGTACTTCGAACTTCTACTGAAAAGAATGCGGCTGCAGGGAGTTAGATAGAATCATAGAATCATAGAATAATTAGGGTTGGAAAGGACCTTAAGATCATCAAGTTCCAACCCCCCTCCCATGGGCAGGGACACCTCACACTAAACCAATTCACCCACGGCTCTGTCCAACCTAGCCTTGAACACCACCAGGGATGGAGCATCCACAACTTCCCTGGGCAACCCATTCCAGTGCCTCACCACCCTAACAGT
>JANHGB010010230.1:19932-34165 GCA_026283785.1 Coracopsis vasa | reverse complement strand
TCCAACAGTTCCATGTCCTTTTTATGTTGAGGACACCAGAACTGCACACAATACTCCGAGTGAGGTCTCACGAGAGCGGAGTAGAGGGGCAGGATCACCTTCTTCAACCTGCTGGTCACGCTCCTTTTGATGCAGCCCAGAATACGGTTGGCTTTCCGGGCTGCGAGCACAGGCTGCTGGCTCATGTTCATTTTCTCATCAACCACTAAGGTAATCCACTCATCAACCACTAAAGGTAATCAGGTGAGTAGGAAAATAATTTCTAAGTACAAACTTATTTGATAGAGAAGAAAATGTTGAACTGTTTTTAAACATCTTAAGAGGAAAATGAATGTCCAGGGCAATTCTGACCAAAAATTCATGATAATCAATAGTTACATAAAATCTCACTACTTGTGACTACTTAGGTACATATAAGAAGATCAAAAAATAATACATTTCTAAACAGGCTAGCTCTGTGTTTTTCATTTATATGAGTACTTGAAGCCATACATTTGTGTATCTGTAACTTAGAGACATTAGCTATTTATTCATATGTTCAGAGCTCTCCCTCAGCAGTTCCATGAACAGGCTGAGGCTGCTCAAGTGACAGCTTTATGGAGAGCCGTTATTTGCCTTTCCACAAATGACTCTTGCTTGTGTCATGGTTTCATTTGGAGATTCTTTGATCACATCAGATCAGAATATACCCCTGATGGGTACAATATATAAATCAGTAGTTCACTTAACTGTGAAGTAGTTCAGTCCTGCTTTTCCCACAGCAAGTATAAATATTACTGCTGGCAACTGGTGTAAACACAAGTGAATATGCCTTCAGGTGTGCTCTACAGAAACCCTCAGAATATTTATTTAAATGTCGCTATTTCCCTCTCAACTAACCTTTTCATTTGTATGTTTTAGCAAAGCCTGTAAAATCTTACCACAGTCATGTGAAGCTTTTGAATGAATGTTTAAATGTCCTATTAGCAGTATTCACTCTGCTCTCATTTCAATATACCTGAAAACCTGACAGGATATACAAAAATGAGGTTCCATGTTGTTTATTACTTTCACTTTTAAATACGTCAGTTAAACTAACTCTTACACCAGAACCTCACCATTTAGATACCCCGCCAGGGTTTGATATTCACTGCTTTTATAAGGTGAAAAGATTTTCTTAAAGCTTTCTGCAGCTGAAGCATTTCTAAGCAAAGGCGCAAACACAGAAACTTTATGAGCCCCACAGTCCCTGGCTCTGTAATTAAAAGGAAATATTTTTGAGCTTCAGGAGCACCTGTTCCACACTCCTCAGATATTGCTGTTTCCACTGGTTTTCAAAATAGAAAGAGATGTTCAAGGGTGTCTGCGCCAAGTTTTGCAAGGTTTCAGAATGCCGGGCTGGATTTCACGCTTGTCTCACAGGGACATGTGCAACAGGAGGATCTGGCTTCCCTGTGGCATGGATAGAAGGATCATGGCAGGGACAGGTCCTGCATAACCCCAGATCTGAGACAGGGGGAAGAAGTCCCACTCCGTGAGTTGTACCAGGCAAGGCTGAATGGGAAGGTATCAAAAGAAGAAGAGATGAAAGAGCAGTACTGCTGAAGAGCGAGGGCCTGGAAGATGTGTAGCTGTGTTAGCATTGTTTGCATTGTTAGGGTTTTTTGACTCTTTTGTAAGTAATGCTGCCAAAGTAAATGTTTGTGAGGAAGAAAGATGAAAGAGGCGTTAAAGGCAGTACTAACTGATTCCTTAGTTAACACCATCACCCCTCCAAGCAGCATGGTGGGATTGTTGACAACCAGTCCAACACAGTTTAACATTTGTTGCCAGCCTTTCAAGCAGCAAAGCATTCTTAATATTGAGAGAAACACTCAGTAAAGCTAAGAAGACTTGGACATGGGGATCACCAAGATAAATTAAGAGAAGGGGGAATCTTGATTACTTATTTTTCCAGGACACTTCCTCATATTTCTTCCTTGGAAAGAACAAATTCAATTGTTTTACACTGTACAATGGGTTTAGTTCATTGGAATACAAATACATGACCAGAAACAGTCTCCAAATTCCAAACTGTTTTACCGGAGCATTCATAGCAATGTAGGACCTTGCATTTATCTACTAGGCACTCCTGATCCACACACTGCTTTGACAGTCCAACTAGTAGAGCATTTTATCCAGAGAACGCAATTTATCCCCCCCATGTCAAGTCATCTTTGCTCAGACTTTCCCAGTAAATTTAGCTTGATATAGGCATCCAGTATTTCAGGCCAAACAATTAAAGATTTGGCAAACAGAAGAAAGCTGTCTTTTAACAGAAAGTTTTACCTAATTTTAAATAAAGACAATGTTAGCAACCATAGTTTTATAGGCATTTGAATCAGGAACACACAATTCCTTGGAGTGGGAAGGGGGGAAAGACAAAAAATTTTGAAAGGTGGAAAAATTTATGCAACAACATTATTTTTAAAGGAGATGTCCAAATAAGCAAGCATTACTTCAAACATACCAAGACCTGCATCATATCCTAGATCATGAGATATAATTTCTGTTATGAACAATTTTTGACATCTTGCGAAAGCACTGGAATTCCATTTCTCATGAAAATAGAGCACAAGTATAAGAAGGAACTATTATTAACCAAGACTCCAGAACAATATTAAGAACAGTCTGGGAAGATCATCAAATTAATCTACACAGATATCACCTTCTGAAGAGCATATCTACCAAGAAAGTGGTTAGGGCATGGAATATGTCAGTTGATCAGGATTTAGAGGAAACTCTGGTATAGGGAACATTCATGAGCTTAATAATGACCCCAGGTGATTAAGAATATAAGGACATATTGCAGCTGCTTGCTATTTTCAGCAAACACGTTTCAGCCACACAGCCACAGGTGTATCTGTGTTGGAAGAGGACATGTGCAGCTCTGTGTATATCCCAGCAAACCCATATGCGGCGCAGATCACTGCTTCATGACTATTCAGATGTGTTGAAATCTACCACGGGGATTCAGACATACAAGAAACACTTCTCACGATGTGTCTCTCGTCTTTTATACAAGCACTCAGCTGGTAGGATTAATCCAATGTGTTTACAACAAGTTGCACATGTAGAGACTCAGAACCAAGTATTTCTGTCAGAATATGTCTAGCAAAATTGAAATCTGTCATTAAAGGATGATAATTTTGCTGGTTTTCTGGTAATTCTTTTAGGATTCTGGAATTCTGTGCAAATTGAAAAGTCTAAAGTTTCCATGAGGTGGAACATTTTGTGCAACTTTTTCCATTGATTTTAAAATTTTCTGCTCAGTTCCATTTTATAAAACAAAATGAAAAATCAAGATGGAAATTAAATGTTTCTGTTTTCCATAACTCTGTGTTTCACATAACCTGAAGCAACAGTCTGAACAATCAGTAATTAGAATAATCTCCCCAGCGAAGTTGTAGATTCTCCAACACTGGACACTTAAGATGCGTCTGGACAGCCTGCTGGGACATCTAGTCTGGGTCATGATGTGCCTAGAAAGGTTGGACCAGGTGCCCCTTGAGGTCCCTTCCAGACTGGTGTTCTATGTTTCTATGACTCTTCCGTGACAATGTACTTCTTTGAGTCAGAATTAAACAAAATTTTGAAGTCATTAAAAAAAGAAATATCTATGTACACCTACATTCAAATTATATATCTATATAATATATAAGCATTTAAAATATATATTTTTTTATTTACAAAATTGATATTTAGTTTCTCCATCTTTGAGGATTATGAGAAGAAAGGTGCTTTCTTTCTATCTCCTAGGCAGCAACTGATTTGTGCGTATTCAGACCTACACAGTACCCACTCAAAGTGTCTCCTGGAACTGCACATAACTTCTTGAGTGGGAAATCTCTTCTTGCCATCCTTGTAGAGATGAGGAGACTGTAAGGAGGGAATAGAAAAAGCAAGAACAGCTGTATGATCAACTGCATTTGTGTGACAGGCACAGAGAGAATGTGAGCAATACCTCAGCCGCTAGCACAGAATAACCACCCTTATGCCTCGAAATCTAATGTGACTTTCATGTTCCTCGATCAGTCCACACACACAGAACCTGAGTACTTGGGCTAAACATGAGTGAATGCTCAAATTCTATGCACCTATCAGGGGCCTCATTCAGTGTACATTGGAGCCAGCTCTCTACAAACACACCCAGACCAGCCTTCAGTGGGTGCTGCACGCTTCGGTTTGGCACATGCAGAAGTCCCTACCCTTCAGGAGAAAATGTTCCTAAAATATGTGAACCCACTCATTTTGTCACAGCTGTGATATAAATTGAAATTGCTACAAGTCAAGCACATTCTGAGCTGGAATTTCAGCACCTCACTTATCTCAAGCAAAATGTAATACTGGCAGCTAAAAAACAAATATCTGCCAGTTCAAATAGACTGTAGAAGTAATGTTCTGAAACACAAACACCCTCTGACAGCTTAGGGAGTCTGGGCAGAGCTGGTAGCGACAACTACAGCTGAGCTGCCCAGTGCCTACCATTATAAGATGCCATTTATAAAACTTTGCCAAGCTTTAACAGTTTGGGCTGAATTTTCCCAGACAAGGTATCTGTCTCAGGCTGACTTATTTTGGAATGTTTCATTAAAATGGTTCAATCATTTCCAACTGATTTAGAGAAGAGTGCAATGCTGCGTTCCTGCTAAAACAAATAAACCATACAATAACTTTGCTGAGAAGTTGTAAAATACTTGTGCTTTGGAAAGAACAGCCTCAGCATCCAGGACATGCCTTTTGCTGATGCTGTAAAAAGCCAGATACATTTTGCCTGGACATAAATTTCTTAAAAGTTTTAGTTTGTTTTGTGCTTTGTAGATGCTTGTTCAAGACTCTTGTGTAGCAGCTGGACTCCTGTTAGATTAATTTTCACTGAGCACAATCCCTCATCACCCTCCTCCAGCACAGTGGTAGCAAACTGTATGGGAAGGCAGTTTTACCTATAACTAAAGTTCTGATTAATTCAGGGTGTAGAGCTTAAAGCCAGCATTTTACAGCCAGTCTCAAGGTGGGCAGCCACTAAGTTTGTGTCCCACTAAGAGCTTTGCACCAGCCTCACTGGTTGCAAATGAAAAAAACATGGGACATCTACACAAGCTTTTGAATCATGTCCACTGTCAGCAGGTTTCTATTAGGAAAAGACAACACATACATGCTGATGAAGCCAGGTGGCTTACTTATACATTGTATTTGCTAAATAGATATCAGCACTGAGGAATAGGGGTGGATTAGCACAGTGCTGTGTCCGAATAACTGAACCCAGCAACTCTGTAGGTCATATTAGCATGGGCCCAGAATGCTGCTGATGTTAAAGCAGCTGTGTGGTTCCCAGCTCAGAGATTGCTTGTATGTGACCAATTGGAAGCTTGAACAGAGAAACTCAAGAGTGCTTTCATGCGGCTGTATGTACCTACCTTTCACACTGTGTCTCCACACCCTGTATTGTGGGTGAGTGTGGATGTGACTTGGATAGAGGTAAGGGTATTTGGTCACTTAGAAGTTGAAATACTCTTTAGGCAGTGTCTTTGAAACAGAAGAAGTTCAGATTAATTGCACTGTTTTCTGAAGGAGACATTTTAAGTCATTCACCAGAGGCTGTTGTTTTCATAGCAGCACAAAAGAAAATTGTCTTTCCTTATTTGAAGGTTGATCTGGAATGTTTTGATTTTTCCTAAAAGATCTGTGTTTGTCTGTCTCACTTGTGATAATCTTCTTCTATTGAAACATCAATGCAGTTCTGAGCTTTTCAGTACCCAAAAATGCTTCAATTTAGCCACAATTTATTAGGTGTGGATCAGATCTGCCTAGATGAGATTGTGTGATTTTCTATACCAGTACCAAATTAGACATTTCTCAGGGTTTCTTGCCAGTTTTAAAATTCATTACTATGAAATTGTTCTCCAGTTCTATTTTAAAAAAGATGAGCATCACCATTGAAATACCATCTTGCACAGTGTGTGAGAAAGGATTTAATTCTGTGGCATCCTCTTTTCTTTCTAAATAATCTATAAGGCAGAAAAACGTGATCTCTATTCCTTTCTTACAGCAACAATATTTCTGGACTTCTTTGAAGATCCATGCAAAGGCTATAGGAGGTCTTACCTCTTGATTGCCAGTGCTGTCACCACACTATGATTCACCTGAAAAACTTAAATGTAGTGATTTACAGGACAGGAAAAATGTGGATTTATTGTGCGCATCATAGCTCTGCTGTAATGGTAGTTCTCTAGTAAAAGTGTGAGCTTACTTTGATGTATCATAGCACAACATGACAGGCAGTAATTTATGTCAAATGGCATTCGATGTAAGAGATCAAAGGCAAAATTTTGTCTCCGCAATATGTTTTGTTATTTAATTGATACTTGCTAGACAAGACAGGTAGGACCTGCAAATGTGTATTTTGGTCTTGTACAAAACCAGAAATAAAATTGATTTTGGGGGTCCTATTGCATTCACATGACCCGGACCAGTGTCTGAAGGAGTTGTTTAGAGGCATCGCTCGCTTCAGAATCCATTTACATCAGTAAATCACACACTATAGTGTGGTGATGAGCCTCATTTATCTGAGTCCATATAGTTAAAAATTATTTTGTACTAATAGGAGGTTTGAAGCTGGTGTTCTCAGGCAGAACAATCAAAGAGGGAAGCAGAGGAGAAAAAGATCAGCTAACTGGCTCCCAACTGAATGGCAAGCTAGGCATAAAAAACAGAGATATCTTTGTGTGTTAGTTTTTCTCTAGTAAGCTGAAGAGCCAGAGATGTATATAAGGAATGGAAACTCTTTGTAGGTCATTCCAAAGAAAAACAATACTGGAGAGAAGACCCTCCTTAGGTGGATCCTCTGCCAAATCCCCCACAGATTTAAGAAGACTGGGAAAACGTGGATGCAGTCTGCTGCTTAAAGAAGAGAAAAACTTCAGGAAGGCATGTCTAATACAGTCTCTGTACTGCAAATGACTGAAAAGAACAGGGTACCATGCAGGATTCACATGAGCTGCTAGGACCAACAGCTTCTGGGAAGCCTTTGCCAATGTCTTAAAAAGAAAACCTGGTTGTGGTGCTGTCATCACTTACTCTGAACTGCTTTGTGTTGTGCAGCTGAAGCCCAAGCCAAGTCTTTGAAAACAGAACTACCACATTTGTAAAAATTCAACATCACATTACAGAGAAAAGACCAAAGTATTTGCTTTGCTGGGCTTATGCTGTTCAGGACCCTATCATCTGAAAGACAGCTTATCCCTGGAGGAAAAGACATCAAGTGGGTGGCTTTTTAACCTAACACTCCTCTCCGGTACACTGTCTTTTGAAAGACAGCATGCAATCACTATTCTCTCAAAGGGGATTGCAAGGTTTAGCGCCTGCTTAGTCTACACAGTCTACCCAGACACAACTAGTAACATGGCCAGCCTGTGCTGCTTCTGCTCCAAGCTACATATCAAATACTCAGGATTTTCTATCAGAAAATGAACTGGCATTTTCCTAGGTATAGGAGAATGATGGAAAAGTGACTGCAACTTTAAAAACATTGTTTTTCACTAAACATATTATGTCAGACACACAGAGTGTCATATTGGGAATGCACAGTAAAGACACTAAGGACAAACTTTTGCCTTCGGTGCAGTATGTGTAGGATCACAGGATTGTTCATTCTGCTCTCACCATTACTATCAGTATTTTATGATCTTTTTCAGCAGCAGTTTTCAACAAGTATTAAAAGGTACTTGCAAAGTGTCCAATTTTGAAAAAATTAAGCTGTGTGCTCATTTGAAGCAGTTGCTTTAGCCTTCCTCCACTCATTACAGTGTTTAAGCACATGTTTGGGGTCAATTAGCTTCATGTTAAGCATAGGCTTCATTGCATTTGTGGATTTGAAGCCTTATAACTTAAGCACAGTACAGAAATTGAGATTTTATACATATTGATTAAAATGAAAAAAGTGAAGTAGTTTCTTAAAGCTTAGGCACAGTAAAGTCAAAAGAGAGCTATAAAATATCAGGTTCCTTGTAGCTGACCCTCTTATTTTCCATGACTACGTTGACAGCAAAAAAATAAAAAAAGAAATACACTGGTGTATTTCTTCTGAGCAACAAGAAATGTGTTCCATCCCACTGAGCCCAAATTCACTGGTGAGAGGCTGACAAACTGAAGGAATCGACACCAATCAGAAAGAGCACGCATACCTCTGCTAAACGGTTTCATAAGTGACTGAATGGGTGAATTCTTTATCCAAATCTTGATATCCCATGTCCTTATAAAAGCATTTTATTTTACAAAAAAACCCCAAATGTATCTAAAGTATAGTATCTTCATAAAACTGTTGTGAGTACAGAAAAAAAACCCACATTCCAAAAAATGAGGGTTGCATGTAACTTAAATGAGGAGTCAAAGTAAAATGTATTTTTATACCTCATCTGTACCTCTTAATGCTGAATGCTAATTAATCTACAAGGGTTTATCAGAATACTAATGAGTTTAACGAGTGAGAAGAAAGAGAGAAGAAGCAGAATATTTCGAGAGAATATACAAAGCACCCAGAAAGAATACAAATTTTATCTAAGTAATATGCCATCAGGGGAAAAGTTACTGATGAATGCTCAATATTTTAGAATTTCCTGCCTTTAAGACATTTGTTTTCTCATCCAAGTGTAATTAAACTGCTTCATCTTGTTTTCCCTTTCTATCAGAAATGAAAAAAAGAAAAAGAATTTAAAGAAGACCAGTCGGGTTTGTGGAGCTTGCAACTTGCTTGAGAATCCAAGTAGAGTTACCAGAAAACCTTACAACAAATGCTCCTGACTGAAAACTGTTCATTAAATTGTCAGAAAATTAAGCAGTCACCCTCTTCTCATTTCACCTGCACCCAGTATATCCTCACATTTTTTTACTGGTTGCACTAAACTATACCAAATCCGATTTTCTGTCTGAAAAAAAAAAAAAAATTCAAGTCATAATTGTTAAATTTTGTGTTTATTTTTGGGTTTCTGCTCTTTTGTATTTTTGTGGAAACAGATCAATTCAAATCCAGTTAATTATTATTTGATGCTCAGAAAACACAACATTCATTACTCATTGCTAGCTTTCAACAATAATATTTCATTATAAATACACTTATTTTTAACTTTTTCCCAATTTGGTATATGTTTCCTGATCTGGACACAGTGATTTTTCTAATTGCCATTATTAAACAGGATTTTACTTTTTGCAAAGTAGTTTTTTGTAGTTTCATTGCAGTGGAGTCTAAATTTTAAAGTGAAATCGCAACAGCCACAAGAAAGTCATTCAGACATGTAAAATGTCAAAATTATAGCTTCTTCTTGCAAAGGAGATGACTTATTCCAGGTTCTCATCATTTCGCATGCAGCAGCAGCCAAAAGAATCCACGACAGAAAATAGATGAATAGGAATGATTTTTAAACTGATCCTTTTCATTTTAGCTATCAGCTAAGGATTTTCCAAAATGAATGAAGCCATTGTCAGCCTTCCCTTATATTTCCAGGTTGGGTTTATTTGGTTTTTTTTTTTCCTAATTTGATTTTTGGGGGGTGTTAGTAAAGGCGGGTGGGAAAAAGAGTGTTCAGGATAAAAACACATAGCTTTCAAAACCAGGAGAACAATCTGCTCATATATAAACACAGTGGGTCCTTTCCTTGGGAATAAAGGCACAATGAAACAAACAAAACAAAGAAATTGTTATTCGCCTATGAGAATGCCACCCACTAAGTCAACCAAATTGCTCTCCCCAGGATAGATCTGACTCCCTGACAATCTGGTCCTCTGTCAAGAGCATAACCTCGGTAAAAAAATCTAAACTTTATCCTCCACGGGGCATGAACATATACAAACCAGCTATTTACAGATGTTCGCGGAAGTCAGTGACAATGTCCTGAAAAGGTACGTTCTAAGTCTCCCCAGGTGGAATTTCTAAAGAGCTACTTGGACAAATTCTTGAGAGCAGTCAGAGCTTGTCTGCACCACCCAAGTGGCATCTGTGGTAACAAACCACCTACGTATTGCTAGTCAGGAGCCGTCTGCTGCTAAAAAACCCCACTTTCCTTGCATATTCATGTTCCTGGCAGGTAATTGTTCCCCCTCCAACACCCAGCCTGGCTGGGGCAGTGGTGCCAGAGAGTCATCTTGCCCACTCACAAGTAGCTGTTTTTGACATTGGCTAGTCTTAGGTCTGGGACTGACCTTCATAAAACCACAGCTGTCTAATCTGCTCCCCTCATCCCAGCAACTGTAAAACAGAGCTCTGTTTTCTGATGGTGCAGAAGACACCATCACCCACTGTGCCTTCATTATCTCTCTGTCAGTGGCAGCTGTAAAGATAACTCCTGGTGACATCAGTCTTACCCAGTAGTAAAATTTCCAAGGGGGTAAAACGAGGAGGAAAAATCCCACTCTTGTATTGAAGAAGCTTTCAAGGCATGGGACTGAATTAAGGGAACCCATTTCATAATTTTTTAAAACCGTTGGCACAAACGTTTGCAACTTTTTTTCCCATGCTCCAAAGTCTCCATTGATTTGAGTCAAGCTTACTAGGATTTTTTTTTTTTTGGTGGGATTGGTACAAGAACATTAAAAATACTCCCAAACAGGATAGGGTACAAAGTGCAAATAGAAAAGTTAGATTGGCACAAGGTTGAAACTTAGCTTTAAAAACTGGGTAGTACTCACTCATATGTCATATTTCAAACAGGCAATTATGTGAACCTGGACAGTTCTGGGTTAATTCTGCTGAGCAAAATACTTATGCCATACTAGTATCTTTGCAAATAACAGGAATCAACTCTCAATTTTACCTGGACTTAGACATCTCCACGCAATTTATAAACCAACCTGAATCCTTGAATTTCTAATACATACTCTATATTAAAAAGTAGACCGTATTGAGAACAAGTATGATTTCTTGTCCTTTTTCCACTCCAGATCCTGGAGGGTCTCCCACATTGGGCTTTATTATGACATGCAATGGTAAAAATTAGGTAGAAGCAAGGCAGCCAAGGCCTGGCAATATTGACTATTGATCCAGCTGTACAGAGTCAGATTACTTGGAAAACAACCCTTCAATTTTTCACTCCAGTGACGCTGCAGGGCAGTTGCTTTTAGGATCATTACCCTTGTCTGTAAAATGGAGGAATGTGAGAACGTGTTTGAGTAAATTCTGAACCCATTTGAACTTTGTGGGTTTGAAACGTAGCCCTAGAGT
Source organism: Coracopsis vasa (assembly GCA_026283785.1). Classification (NCBI taxonomy): domain Eukaryota; kingdom Metazoa; phylum Chordata; class Aves; order Psittaciformes; family Psittacidae; genus Coracopsis; species Coracopsis vasa. The sequence goes on along the minus strand of JANHGB010010230.1, from coordinate 22,935 downwards.
CAAGTCATAGCTTTCCATGAACACATCACCTCCACAGCTAATCAGGGCATTCACACTATGATTGTGGTTTAGCTGATCCATAAATCATCCATAAATCTCCATAATGCTGTAATGAGTGTACTGAGAAGTACTCACATTGCCAACACCTTATCACATACGAGAATTGCTTTAAGATAAGAAAACTCCAGAAGGCACATGCTTCCTTATTATACTAATTGGCAAAGAAATTAATGTTACTGATGTACTAGCAAGGGATGTCAGAACCCTGTCTCTTTAGCAAGGCAGCTCTGCAGTGAAGAATATAGGAACATATGCAGTGTTTGGGCAGCAGGAACTTTAACTTTAGGGGCAGAAGCAGAACAGAAAACAGCCATAGGCCAACTAGTACACAGTTTGTCCATGCTCATGAGATTCCCTTTCATTTCTGTGTCCCACAATATACTAAACAAGCAAGACAAGTCTCATGTAAGGGGATGTTAAAGGTAAGAGTGACCTTAATCCGTGAATACTGCCCAAGTAGCAAGAGTGTGAGCAGATCAGACAGGCAGTAATGACAAGAATCATGACCAGTGAAAGTTGTGTGGACATTTTGATTGAGGAAAGTTAGATGAAAAATACATTCTCCAAACATTTTTTCTTCCTTTTTCAATATCTAATTGCTGTTAACTTTGCCTCTGCAACGAAACAGGTTTTTTCAGGTTTTGGGGGTTTTTTTTTGGAGGATTAGTGTTGTCTCTGAGGACTCAGCCTCCCATATCTCAGGAAAACAGATCACACAAGTCTGGTTTTCCGTAGACATTTCATTTTAGGAGAGGGTTTTTTGGAGATGACATCAACACAGAAGGGACACTCCTAAGACAGATACCTTGAAATAGAGAAATAAATATTGTGAAACATACTGAAATAAAATGAAATTGATGGAGTTCAGAAGGTAAAGCAGTGCATTGTGAAAGGAACCAGCAGACAAAAAGGCAGATATCTCTTATACACAACTCTACGAAAGATACTTGATTGAAATGAAGCATAGGCACCTAGGTTTAAGACAGAAATCAGGGCATGATTCTGAGACTGAGCTGGCTTAACTTCTGAAGAGTGTAATGAAAGACTATATAAAGAAAAAGAAAAGAAAAAGGAAGAAAAGATAAAGAATGACAAAAGAAAGAAAGCCTCAGGAGTGGAGAAAGTCTGCATGAGACAGCAAAACAGTAGTTAAAATCAAACAAGGAAAACATTTAAATTACCTTCCCAGTTTCAGATATACACATGGAATGTCCTCAGAGGAAAGAAAAGAGTGGCTGTCAAGATACGAACTCTGGCTCAAGAAGTTGTTTAGACCACTGACTGCTGGAAGGTGGGAAGGTATGTAAGACAACGACCCCTCTATGTTCACACTATTTGTTATATTCTTTCACTAAGCAGTTGCTATTAACCACTCTCAGAGACAGATTACCAGACAATGTAGACCTTCAGTCTGACCCTGTGCTGCACCTCTTAGCTTTTAAGACCAAAAAGTGATGCATGAAATAAACCCAAGCAGCAAGGATTTAAACACAAGTGGCCATAGTGTCTAGATATTTGGATCTATTAAAAAGTGTATGATCAAAAGCTGAATCCCTGCTGTGAAACCAAAATTGATGAGAGCAGTCCAGACACAGGGCTCTGATTCAGCTCAGCTTTCACACTACAAGTTGTAAAGTAATTTATCACTGAAGAAACCCACATATTTATATCGCATTAGCAGAAATTTCCCATGAATAAAACAAAGGATTTTATTTTGTAACTTTCCTTCAAACATAAGAAGTCTCAGGGTAGTCTCCCGTCCCCCATAAAATGAAGAACAAAGATTAATTTTCAATTCCCGCAGTAATTTTTACAGTCAAGCATAGCAAATAAGGTAACAGATTTTCCAGATGTCTGGCGCTCCGGAGGCACTATTACCAGGACTAGGCTGCCCTCTCTTGCGCAGAGGGAGAGCTACACCTGGATGTAGAGCTAAAAAGATCTGAAGCTGCTATAAGCTGTACAGGAGGAAGGGGGGTATAAAATGTCCGTTTTCACACCAGAACTAATCAAATGAGGCCATATTGTTATTATCTGAAGCGGATACTGTGATTAATTAATACATTTATGACGTTTTTAGAAAATATTTCATTTCAGGCATTTTATCCCTGCAGGTTCACTAGGCAACAGAGTTCCCTCCTTGCAGACTGCACAGTTTGGGCACAAAGCCACCCTACCTTAAATACAGAGGGTAAAATACACCCTACAGAGTCCTTTGTGTTTCCACTTTGGAGGGAGACTGGAAGATCTAAACCTTAACTGCTCCAGCTGCCCTTCCTTCAGTCTTACTCCACTCCCTCCATACACTCCCACAGTCAGTCATGACTTCTATTAGAAACCTGTTGAATCCTAACCCCTTCTGTGCTGTGCAAAGTAGTAAGACACTCTACAAATTGAGGTATTTGCCCCTTTTTTCTGCAGAACTTTGTTTTTACTTGCCACACAATAGCAAATCAGGTGAAAAAACCAAACAAAAAACCCCAAACAAACAAGCAACCCCAAATCAAAGATATCTGTTTGGGTCATTAACTTTTATAATTCTTCCTGAGAAATGAAGCAAAATTAACTTTTTTCTTTCTTAGATCAGATGAGATGATCATTTCTATGGTGATTTCCTAGACTTAGTCTCTCTGTTTTCTAAATTTTGTCATAAAGTTGGAGATATTGAATGAAGAGCGTATATGTAGAGTTTTCTGTTAATAGTGAACTTTTCTCTAGCTCTTGGCTAGCTTTATGCTGGAAAAGGCAAATTCTTAAGGGAACACATCTAACAGATGTTTCTCTGTGTAACTATATGATGTATTATGACCACTATGTCTTATACATACTCCTCAATTAACTCATTTTCATTAAGCTTCTGCCTATTGATGCAAATTATCGTCCTTAGTTTCATTCTAAAAGCTGGTAGATTGCCTGAATGGGATTTCAGGTGTTAACAAAAGT
>JANHGB010010230.1:8651-19832 GCA_026283785.1 Coracopsis vasa | reverse complement strand
CAAAAGTTAAAATGGCAGATCCTTAGGTAAGAAGCAGCCCAAACAAGCTAATAAATCTATTTCAAATACAGGCTTTGTGCTACTGAATAAAGATCAGAAATTCAAGATGTATGAAAGAACCAACTTGCACAAACCCTCTGAATACCTCAGGAAAGAATGGAAGATCTTGTTTGGTTTGTTGGGGTTTCTTTTTGCTGTGGTGCTCAGCACAGCTGAGTGAGGAACAGGGGCAGAAGATATTCACACATAAGATGCAGGTAGGTGAGTAGCAGAGCTGCAGCTTAGGCAGTACACTGAACCTTGGCTTCACACCCCTTAAGGCCTGGCCAGCATAGCTGTGGAAACTTGGTGGTAATAGGTCATTATCAGACTACCTCCCACCTTGAACCAGGGGAGCCAGAAACGAACTGTTGAATCACAGTTCCCTCCTCGGTCTTCTAAGGCAGAGAATGCAGTCTAAATCTAGACCTGCTTTGGGAAAATATGAATAAAACGGCAAAAACTGCAGTGACTTGAGCCTTCTCACTGGGAAAACAGTTCCCCATGCACACAGCCCTTCATTTTTCCCCAACAACAGTGTCAATTAATGTTCTGTATGGCTAAGCATTTGCTTTAACCACATTGCTTGCAATTAGCAGTGTCTATTAATACTAGGCATCTGAGACCTGCAGGGTTTGAGTAAAAAGTGCCAGGGCTCAAGTGTTTATGAGCAGTTCATATACAGCAGGAAATTTCTTGTTTTTCTTGAACAGTTGTCCTGCCTCTACTTGCCAAAAACTGCATGGTGAATAGTCATTACCCAATTTAATAGAGATGTGGGCTAAGATTTCTGCTACCTGGTTTTACACATAGGCTGTGGTTAGAGGAGAAAACAGAGAACAGTCTCATTGCTCCTATGTTGGTATGTAATTTCAGTGAAAGCAAGAAGTTTAAATAAGCCACTCTGTCTACCACCTTAAAGTAGCTTTTCAATTCTTTGCAATGCTTTGGATTAGTGATACATTGGAACAAATTCTGCAAATCCTACCGTCATCAATTTTTGTGTCAATTCAAATGTTACTAGATGAATTTTGCCTTTCATGTATGTATTTACTTTTGATTGCCAGTATGGAGTTTTGCTTGATATTTCATTTTGCAACACAAATAATTAAAACAGAGGAGCTTTGTCTCCTCCCTCTATTTGTTGTATCTTTAAAAAAGTGACTTCCATACCTTCTTATTGCTACATTTATGATAATTTTGAAATATTGGGTTTACTCAAGATAAGAATGAGTTGATTCTAATTCACCAGGAACAAAGTAACTCCATCACTATCCTGTTTACCCATATGCTCTACTCACAGGACCACAGACACCTTATGAAGCTGGGCACTAACACTGTGCTAACAGTTTGGTATATCATACTGCTGTTTGTTTTTGCATAGTTTCAAGTATATGTTTTGAGTTTGTTTTGAGTCTGCTCAACAGACTAGGAATTAGGTGAGTGAACAGAGCTCAGCACACAAGGCTCGGGGCCATTTACTACATGGTACAATGTCCCTTAGAAAACAATGACAGAAACTGAAAGTTTCCTGAAGGGTGAGAAAGACTATCTACAATTTCATTTTATAAAACTCAGCCCTCCACCAAAATACCTATTTGCATTGTACAGATAAAGCCTATATGGAAAAAGGATTTGCTGTAGTTCTTTGGGGTTTTTTTTTCATTTCTTTTTATCTTACATCTGAAGATTTGGTATTGGTCCATTTTGATTATTTTGAAGTCTATGATTCTCCATCAGTAAAAATTCAGGGATGATTTTATTTCCCCCCAAGCTTCAACAATAGTCTTGTTAAGTGTTTTCAATTAAAAATTGTGTGGAACACTTCTTTGTCCTGCTGAAAGAAACAGTAAGTAGTATGTGAGGGCATCTGCTATATGGCTGTCTAAGAAGAAATTACTGAGACACAGATTACTTGTATTCATTTGCGGCTTAGAGGTGGTCTCCTCTATGTATGTCTTCTTCCCTGAAAACAGGCATTAATCATCTCACTAAAGCCAGATCAAAATGAAGATTTGATGGCCCAGAGCACAAGTGGTCACCAGTGTAGCTTTTCCTGCATTGTTTGAGAAACACTGGATTTATATGACTGGGAAGATCAGGAGAAAGAGGTGGAAGATAAATCAGCTTCAAATTTGTGTCTTGTTCCTGGCACACCACAGGCGGCTCCAAGGATCAGTGTTTGACAGTAAGTGGATTGAGGATTAGTAAAATAGCTGGGAAAGGACAAAAGGAGGACTTACTTCTTCCATACACCCAAGAAGCAGTGAAAAAATAACTCCCTTATTTCAACCTAATTTTTTCTCCTACAAAGTTCCTGGAAAGCATACAGTGGTGGGTGCAGGAGAAGACTTGAGAACAAAAAAAACCCCAAAAAAGAAACCAAAAAAAAAAAAACAAAACCAAACCAACCCCAGAAAAACCCCCAAATAGAATAAAATAATCAAGATCTACTGAACAAAGGTAATCCCAAAAGTCAAGACTGGATGACTTGGCATAAGGCACATATTTTAAACAGCTGCTGCAAGAAATGCAAAAGGTGGTGGTGGATTTGTCATCTCTTGCTGTGTAGTGAGATGAGGACCAATTCCTCTCTGAAACATAGGCTTTAGTCAGACTAATCTCTGTGGAAATGGAAGTAAGCAGGAGCCCATGATTTATGCAGTCAGGTGAGAGATGCTAGTGTGACATTTTTTTACTATAAACTATTTAAAGTTGAAAGATATGGTAAGAAAAAACAGCCCCAGTTTCAGATTGGATAGATAATATTTACCCCTGAGGTTGAAGAATGGAATTGCTTTTCCTTTTGAGATTTTTCTCCTCCCTGAACTTAAACTAATTCTAAAGGGAAGGAAAATTACAAAGGTAAAGAAAAATATTCTGAAGATTCTTCAGCTAGCAGAAGTAAAAAATAGAAACTACAAACACAAATCTTGTGAAGTGTCAGACTGCATAGAAAAACCAATAGTTTAAACTTAGAAGCAAACCAAACTGATAAAAAAGGCACAGGTAGCTAGCTGCAACAGCTTTCCACTCCAGCTATAACAACAAATAATTTCCATTTTAACTTCTCTATGGCCTACAAGAGACTGGCAGACTTTCTGCTCTCTGAAGCCACTATTATAATTTAAAGTAATTTAAATTTCTAGTAAAGACAGTATGGATAACACTGCATCCTCCTCCCTGAAGGTGGATTTTGATGTACATTAGCAGGTGTTCTGAGATTACTAAATTGTCGTAATTGTAATTCATCAAATAAAGAGAAGGCTCAGGTATCAGAGTAGTACTACAAGCACGACAAAAAATCCCTTAGCCTTTAAATTTCTGTAACTCATGGAGTCTTTTGTTCTTAAAGTTGCTTCATGAGAGGATGGAAGCAGTAGGGAAATAAATCTAGTTGTCCAACTATGGATTAAGACCTGGAATGTGCAAAAAAAGACATTTTTTATGCCTTTGAACACTTGAAAAGCAAAATTCCCCCAGATGCCAACCGCTGGGGAACTGAAACAATTTATCTACCTTCATCTTTTTTTTACTTCTGTGTAATATATTTCTAAAAGTTTCATATATGCCAAATAGAGGGATAAAATGTTTGTTCATATACCTTCTTTTTTAAGAAGATATAATATTTTATATTATTATGTTTTACATGATCTACTGTGTGGTGTCCCTGCACATGGCAGAGCAGTTGGAACTAGATCATCTTAGGGTCCTTTCCAACCCTAACTATTCTAAGATTCTATTACTCTATGATTCTATGATTTTGTGATTCTATATAGTAATATCTAATATGTGATATAATTGCAAATATAGCATTGTGTAAATTTAGAGAATAACTTTGTTAAGGATTTCACATAAACAAGTGATTGGGATATCAGAAAAGTTTCATTACTATTTTTAAGTAAGGTACTTTGGATTCTGAAACACTAAAAGACTGTTTTTCAAAGCAAATTTTTTCCCACCCGTGAATGAAATTGTTTTCTCACTCCATTGCTGCCCTTACCAAGCATATGGGCCAGATAAAAAGGAAGGATGAAAACTGTCCTGGTTCAGATTGGCAATTCAGCACACTGTATTAAACCAGAACATTGTACACTGTTATTTGGTAATTTTGGTGATATATGCAGACACTATGAATCTCTATCCCCTGCATTTTAAGTACTTATTTTGAAAATATGCTTTTTATTTATTCCAGTTGATTAGGGAAAAGCTGTTTACAATTATTCTGGAGGTTTTTAATATATTCTTCCTCAGAATTTTTTTTTCTCTCCTGAATGATGAGGTTATCAAATTTAGTATTAGCTAATATTTTAAAACTCTAAAATAAGTGCTCTTGAATAAATGTTGCAAACGAACCAAGTTGTTCGTTGCAAAAGAACCAGTCATGCCATGTTACTGGCGTGATTTCAGGCAGAATAACATTACACCAAGCCATGAATTGTGGCTTGTGTGAGTTGCATGGTTTAGTCTAACAGAGCAAAAAACATAGCTCATTTTACCTTAGGTTTTTAAAAATGACAAAATATGAGCATAAGAGTGTTCAACGCTACCCCCTTACAAAGATTATGTTCTACTCCCTTTCTTTGCTTGAATTCTTCCAGACTTCATGAAATAAGAGCCAAATGATTGGCAAATTACTTCAACCTCCAGTTAAACTTCACATGTTCATATGCTGGTTGTACCATTTTTCCCACACAGCCAAAATGCATCCTCTTGAAAGATATTTTTCACTACAATAAATTCAGTCTCCTCAGAAAAATGCCTTCACATTAAGTGCCCTTAAATAGTGAACTGCTGGACATAAAGGATAACTCTAGCTACAAATGAATGTAAAAAATGTTACTGTTAAGCTTAAAATGGTCATAGAAATACATTAAAGCTCTAGTATCATTTGATTTGAACGCATTTGTCTACATGTGCTCATGAAGGTCCATATGCCAGGCACATCAGCAACTTGGGGTTCCTGATAGGCAACTTCACCAAGTGGCTCTAGGGAGAAGATAGTGCATCCCTTTTTCCCATTGCCCCAGCAAGCCAGAGGGAAGCTGGGTTTCACACCCTCACTAAGGTTCTTCAGTGTTTACCTCTGGAACATCAAGCTCACGATATTCTCCACCAGCACAGTGAAATCCTACCACATTATGCTACCACATTTTGGAACTGTTGCAGTTTGGCAGTATCACTGCTTCTGACCTGCAAGGTTTAAAAGATATATGCAGGTTATGCCTGCCCAGCATACATAGGGAAGGTGCAGTGTAACTGAACTGAAACTGTATGCTTACAATATGTCAGCAAAATAATTTACATTAGTGCCAATGACTTAGACTTTCTTATTAAATCTGAGGGTATGAGGTGGTTATAGCGTGTTGAAGCCCATCCTTTCGAAACCTTTGGCCAGCAACATCAGTTCTGTTGAGTAAAATATGGCAAGTGCCCAAGGAGCAAGAGGGTAGTCTTTTCTATTTTAAAGAATGAGACACCAGAGAAAAAAAAAGCCATATTATTTTACTAAAAGCATCCAAAATATATGCTTAAATTAGAAAGGAAACTAATTCCTATACAGTCAGTCATGAAAAGTAGATCTGTGAGGGCAAATCAGCAGGCTCCAGTTTCTCTGCAAATGATCATAGCTGCTATCTAAATGATATGCTTGAAAATAGAAGGTGTGCATACTCCCTGTAGTTTTGAAAGTGAAATATTGGTTGGTGTCACTTTACTGGAAACTGGCAAACCACATTGTAAATTTACAGTTTGCTGTTTAAAGGGACAATTTTTTTCATAGAAGCATAAAAATTTCAGTGAAAGATTTTATTCTTTGGTTTTTTTCTCACTGACTTGAATGGAATATACATGATCTGATACACAAATGGCTTCTGAAATAGTCTGCAATAATTTCTTGTAATTGTTTCATCACTTCGGTTATGCATAGGAGCAGGTTTATCTTCTGAGAATCCACTGGATGCAAGGCACTTTCAGCAGCCACAGGTTTAGGATGCTCTGCTCTTGAAGAACTGAGCTGGGATTCCACAGCTAATATCTTGAATATCATACTGAAATCTTTCTTGGCCTTTTCTTGCTTTCTTGGATCAAAACTGAAAAGAATAAAGATTCAACTGAGCATTTAATCCCACAGCAGGATTTATTACAGTGGCAGAATGATTGCTTCAGGCAAACTTAAATACCAACATATGTAAACAATTGCTGTTGTGTTTAGCTTATGTATACTCTTGAATTATAAAAACTTATTCTAGGATAAAATGTGCTTTTATCCTGGAGTCCATTGTGTATGGTAACATAGAACATAAATGGAGAAACTGGAACTGGGAGGAACCGTGTGCCAGAGACGTGGGACCCTGGGGTGATACACTGATTCAGAAGTAATATACTCTGTCTTCTTATCAAGATGAAGACTGGTCTCCTCTATTCCCAGGAGTACACCTAAGAAAACTGGAATGTAAATGATGATTCCATATTTTATCAGATACCCTTAGTTATCAGTGGACCAATGCTAACAAGATCTAATGAAGCAGATCAGAGGCTTTTACATTCTGATTCACCTTCCAGTGAGGGCAACCCAGCTTTTCACCTCTGAGTTTTTCATAGACTATATGAAGTGGGCTAAACAAAAGGCTCTGACTACCAGCTCTGCAAGGGCTGCTGCATTCTCAGGCAGTCCAAATCATTTGTCCAAACCTATTGACTATAGATTTAATCTGCAACTCTGCCTGCACAGATTTCTCCTTTTTAGAAGACTGTTTTCAACATGAAAAAAGCTAGCCTCTAAAGCAAGATTAAAGTAGTTTGTTAATGAAGCTGTCACAGTCTTTCCACATCATGCTAGGTGAATGTGTTGGAAAATCAGGAAAATCATAATTAAAACCAAAACATATTAGAGAGTCAGCCATCACCTCTCATCTGTGTTTTATCTGTGCTTCCACTGTGCAAAGAACATTATTTGCTCCATACAGCCAACCTGCAGAAGTGGGTTTTAGAGCTTATTTTGTCCAGGAAATTGCTTTTCAGCATCAGAAACACATTCCTAACAGGACACAGATTGATGTTAAGCACTGTCAGGGCAAGATGAGTGACGAAGTGGGCCCTTTTTTTATAAAAGCAAGTGGTAGAAGGACAAGGGGGAATAGCTTTTTACTGAATGAAAGGAAGATTTAGATTTTACTGAAAGAAGGAAGTTTTAGATTAGGTATTAGGATGAAAATCTTCACTATGAAAGTGGTGAGGAACTGGAACAGTTTGCCCAAGGAAGCTGGGTTGCCCCATCCGTGGCAGTGTTCAAGGCCAGGTTAGATGGGGTTTAGAGCAACCTGGTCTAGTGGAAGGTGTCCCTGCCCATGGCAGGGGGTTGGAAACAGATGATCTTTGAGGTCACTTCCAACCCAAACTATTCTATGATTCTATGGTTTAAATCTTAAACAAACAAAGGCAAAGTAGGTAGAAGTGCTTTTTCTCAGGAGCTGAACAAATTTGTTTCTGATGTATTAAAATTACTTTTTTCACACCAGTGAAAGTTTCCATGCTGGATCACTACTCCTAACATGACCTACAAGAGCAAAAAGAGATAAAATCTGAATGTGCGAAATTCTTAGAATGAACCCTATCCCACTAATGTCAAAAGGATTTTCGACAGCAAATTTTCATCCAAGTCAGTATTTCATTAGAACATTTTCTAGTCAAATAGATTTTAGCTTATCTGCTCAGAGTTAAACTGAAAAGGTGAAGGTACAAGGAGACATCTCAGATTTCTGGGATGATTATTTAATAAGAAAGAACACAGACAAACAGTAATTCTAGATATCCTTATAGTGCCATTTCCACGCTTCCTGCAGACTGGTACTGATCTGATATCAGTAGATTTTGCTAGCTTCAGTCACTATATCTCCGTTGAACCGGTCTCTGGATACAGCAGGAAGAGAACACTTCTACATTTTTTCTTGATCTGACACAAATCTTCTGGCTTAAGAAGCTCCCTCCTCTACATTCAGACTGTATTCTATATACTGTGTTTGGGGAGATAAGACTGAAACCACTACCTAGGATGAGCAGCTGTGAGGTGGGATAAGTCATAATAGGAAGAAGTTTTATTTATTTAATTCCTGTTCAAGGCTGAGCAGCTGTCAGGTAGGACAAGTAGCAATGGGCCAAGTTTTATTTCTTTCATTCCTTAGTGCTTAAGGCAATAAGGGGAAGAAATATGAAGTGTCTTGTGCATCTGCTATGCTGGCCATTGCTGGAAAGTTGCCAGCTTCAGGTCTGTGGGAATGGATGAGGCTTCGTTCCTATTGCCTAAGCACACAGCTGAAAACTGCCACGCTGTACAGTGCACTACTGTGATTGACTCCTATCCCTCCCACCCCACACATGTTCCCTGCATTACTATTGCTGTGTCACTGCAGTTGTCCTGTCCACGACCCTTTTCAGGGCTGGCTTTGAGAAACTATTCCTCACTGGATGTTGTGAACACCTGAAATCAAGTTGGCTTCATCTTTCCTCTCGCAGTACTTTATTTGGGTATAAACCCAGTATTTAGCAATGAATGTGCAACACTGTTTACTTCATTAAAAATTTCAGAAACTTATGCAAAGGGTTTGTTGATTCAAGCAGGCCTTTTGTACAGGAGCCACAGAAAATTCTCTTTCTGTCTTATCTAAGTTGAAAAAGGAGAGAAGAACTAAACCAGCCATTCAGTCTATAAAAACATAAGCACAGATTGTCCTACTATGACTCTCAATAATTAGAGAACAAACTAGTAACAAAATATTGCACTGCTTTAATTTTTAGTTTTTATTTTTAGGTTTTTTTGTTTGTTTGTTGGGGTTGTTTTTTTCTAGTTTTTATTTTCTCTTAGAAGGTCTGAATGGCCTTTGGAGCCAAGATACACCCAAATGCCATTGGGCAAGTGTGGCACAGAGAACTTAAAAGATCAGTATCACATAACCAGAAAACCAGAACACTCCTCATCTCCTTCCAACTGCAAGATGTAGCTATCTTTTTCCATGCTGACTCTTCCAATCTAGACTACAAGCTTTCATTACTTACCAAATAAAACAGGCAATGTAAATAGACAAAATGCATCAGGGGAGCCTGTGCTGAAAAAAATACCCCATGGGCAAGTGGCAGAATCCATAGTCAGCCACAGCGCTGTGTTCCCACAAGATGTCCCCAGCCTTGCCAGATGAGATGCAAGACTTCCCTACAGCTATAAACCAGACAGTGATGAGCTCTGGAGGGGTGACATGGGTTTCTACACACCACAGTCACTCCCAGGCAGACGCATGGTGCTAAACAGGCCCATGGGTGCAGGCTGGACAGTGCAGCCTGGGAGGCTCTTTCCCCCTCTCACCTTAGGATCACAGAGTCATAGTCTGGTTTGGGTTGGAAGGGACCTTAAAGATCATCTGGTTCCAATCCCCCTGCAATGGGCACGGACACCTTCCACTAGACCAGGTTGCTTAAAGCCCCGTCCAGCCTGGCCTTGAACACTGTCAGTGATGGCGCAGCCACAGCTTAGCTGAGCAACCTGTTCCAGTGCCTCACCACCATCACAGTAAAGAATTTCTTCCTAGTATCTAATCTAAATCTACCCTCTTTCAGTTTAAAGCCATTCCTCCTTGTCCTATCACTACATGCCCTTGTATAAAGTCCCTCTCCAGGTTTCTTGTAGGACCCTTTAAGCACTGGAAGCTGCTCTAAGGTCTCCAGAGCCTTCTCTTCTCCAGGCTGAGTAAGCCCAGCTCTCAGCCTGTGCTCATAGCAGAGGTGCTTCAGCCCCCTGAGCGTCTTTGCTGCCTCCCCTGCACCTCGCAGCGGCGGCCACCTGGTGGAGCCCGCGCCCCGCCTGAGGGGAGGCTGCGGTGAGGCTTGAGGCGGATCTGCCTGCAGCGGTCGTTACCTTTGCCCCTCTTTTTCCCCCCACAGAGATCCGTCTTTTCCTCTGCTGCTCAGTCGGGCGGGTCATTGCCCGCTTTCACTTTACTGGTGGCGGCTGGAGGTCAGGCAGGAGGAGGAAGGTGGCAGCACGGGCCCGAGAGCTGGTTCTGTCATGGCCTGGGAGGCACCGGGAAGCGGGATCCGACGGCCGCCGTCGGCCCCGGGGCTGGGGCGGGCAGCCCTAGCCGGGAGGGAGCTACGGGCCCGGGAGAGATGAAAGGGGAGCACCCTGTGACGACTTTAAAGTGGGACAGGTGCTGCCGAATGCCTTGAAAAGGGGTGCCCGCTCCATGCTGAGAGTACATGATATCTTATGCTGGTACTTTAGAATAATGGTTGTGTAAGGGCATATCTGAGAAGTGAAAAAAACAGCTTATAACTTCTTAACACACAGTGAAGACCTGAAATAGGAAATTAGGGTTGTTACGTTGCTTTGCTGCTTCTTGTACAATAGCATTTTAGTGTTAAACTGCACTCAGAGAAACTGATCTGCCTTCATTCAATCCAGTGCTAGGCTTGCCACTGACTTGCACACTGAGGCATATATTATGAAGAGGCTGGATGTGAAACCTTAAATCACTTACCTGTTCATCTTCAGCAGTAGGGTCTGCAGATTAATGTCAGGATTTTCATTCATTTAGCTCCTGATGTTAGTTAACATCCTAATCAGATATAAGGCTTCTTTGTGCTAGATACATAAAAAATGAAGGGAAGCATGGTCTTTGCCTAGACGAGCTCACAGCCCCATCTAAACCAAATACAAAACACGGGAGGTTCTGTGAATGAGAGACATAATTTCATACACAGAGGTTATGTCTAAACTACTAAATAGCCTAAAGGGTTTTTCTTTCATTATCAAGATTGTCCTCTGAGTTTGAGGCCAACTGTCCTGGGATATCCTGTGTGTGCTTATGGGCATACTGCTTATGTCTGTGCACCCTCAGACTCTACAATAAAATGACTTGATGTAAACTGTATATTGTGAATGATCCCTATCCATTGCTGAGCTATGGATGTAAGCTATGTCTTGGCATTGTTTGGGAGAAGTGGCACACAGCCCACACCAAAACCACAAACTGTGCAGGCACTTCTCCAGCAGTGCAACAGCACAGACACTGAAGCTGCACTGCCCAGAATACTCCCTGACACCATTTTTTTCCACTTGTGCCATCACCATGGTGCAAGTTTAGTGTAGAC
>JANHGB010010229.1:0-16639 GCA_026283785.1 Coracopsis vasa | reverse complement strand
CAAGGCTCTGTCCAACCTGGCCTTGAACACCACCAGGGATGGAGCATCCACAACTTCCCTGAGCAACCCATTCCAGTACCTCACCATCCTTACAGTAAAGAACTTCTTCCTTATACCTAACCTGAACTTCCCCCATTTTAAGTTTAAACCCATTACCTCTTGTCCTATCACTACAGTCCCTGTTGAAGAGTCCTTCTACAGCACCCCTGTAGGCTCCTTTCAGATATTGCAAGCCAATGGGCTTGTTCATATCCCTCTGCAAGAGCAAGATACTGGCTCATTATGAAGCCAATGAGGGGTATGCTACCAAGGACACTCTAAAAGGTGTCTTTGCATGTCCTGAGATGGATTTTGTCAATGCCTGTGGCAGTGGCCACAATTAGGCTGCTACATGAAAAGGGTAAGCAGAAATAGTGCTTGAAAGAAAGACATGAAACACACCTTACTTGAACATTGGAGATTGATCACAGCTAAGTATGGAGGATGATGCTGCATCTATGGATGCTAGTGAGCTTCCAAGTGCGTGACTTCTATATCTTTCCTGAAGTTAAACAGGTCATCAAATCTGGAGTTGGGGTGGAATTTCAAGTCATATTGGCTAGCAAAAGCAGGGTTGGTTTAGCTGTTGTTTTACCTTCTGTTACATGGATGTGGTCTAGTTACTAAGCACACATGGGAATTCACTTACCAAGTTCCTCTTCCTTGCACACACCAAGGATATTGGCCATAACCTTCAGCTCTCTTCCTGTCTTCCTAAATAGGAGGTTTTGTAGGTTTTTTAGTAGAGAATCTTAACCTTGCTGAAGAGGATTTGAGTTGCTCTATAGCTCATAGAGTTGCTCTATGGCTCATGGAGTGCAACCTTGTCTCCCTATCAGGACTGAATGATTCCTCAGTGGTTGCCTCTGACTGCAGGAGGCTGGATAAGACAGCCTGCATGCTCCTGCTAAGTGTTCTACATCAGGCCAAGCAGAGCATATCACAGTCTTGCACAAAGGACAAGTGCTGCTCTTCTGAACCAAGTTCCACCAGGAAAACTTGTGTATCACAGGGTCCTCAAGACCAAGCCACCAAGATCCAGCCCTTGCTGAATTGCTACAACAGCGAAGTTTTGCCCTAGGCTCTAGACCATTTCCCAGCTGTCTGCTGCCCCGATTGGAATGAAAATTGTAATGGCTTCTAGAACAGATCTTTTCACAGGTTTGCTCCAGATGGAGTTAAAAAATACGCTGGGGCATGTGTAAGCCCCCTGTGTGTCAGAAGAGAAGCAGGTATGCCACCAAGCTGCCAGACTGACTGTTCCCAGGCTGACTGCACATCCTTGGTGCCACAGAAAAAGCCCAGATGCTTCTTTGAAAGGCAAACGAGTATATGGCAGACTTCACCTTGTGTAATACCTAATAGAAAGTCTAAGCCACCTCCCAAAAGATGGGTGTCATGTCTCCCCACCTTTGATAAAACATTGTTGACAAATAGCAGGTTTGCCATAATTAGAAGCATAATAACTGGGAAGTGCAGCTCAGAACCAATTCAGGCTCCTAACTCTCTCCAGCTGCTATTAAAGCTGATGTCTCAGGCAATCAGCTGCAAATGGGTATTATTTTCTAATTGAATCCACAGCTCCCTACATGTGAGATGTGAATGAATGAGGTAAACACACGTGCAGCCAGCAAAACTCACAGCTGGCTGTCATCCCTTCAGCGCCACTAACATGGTCCTCATTCATCCCAGAAGCTGTGGGGACCTTGCTACAGTTTTCCAGAGCCCTTACGGTCCAACACGGTTAGCTGGAGAAACTGCATCTGCTTTGCTCCTGATGGTTTGATTAAAGACCAGCTTAAGCTGCACAGGGGACTTTCAAACACACACCTAGGGTGTAAGCTATGCAAGCCATGCAAAAGGGCTGAGCTGGGAAATATGCAATAGCAATTCCAGCATGATAAATCACTCCACCTGCTTTATGTGGTCTTGGCTCCAACCTTCGTTCTGATGGAGGCTGTCCTGTCTTGCCAAAAGCCTGTCATAAAACAGCTTGCAAGAGACACCATGGTGTTAGAGTCCCAGATGAGCACTGTGGGGAGACTAGCAGCACCACACTGGCCTTTCCTGGTTGGAGTGCCCCAGACATACCCCACAGGAATTCTGCCAGTGCATTCTGTATGTGTGAATGGATAGAGGTGTGTTTCTTCTTCACTCCTGGTAAAGTTGTGATGCCTGTGCGAAGCGGGGAGCTGTATGGTCCCCTGACTCTTGCAAGTCCCTCATCCCTTCTAGAAGTGGTTCATAGAAAAGGTGTCATGTCTCTGGTACCCATCAGCATAATACATGAATGTTTGACCAGAGCACAAGGAAGGATGAAGATTTCAATAGAAGCACGTGGCAAGGCTGCTTCTGAGAAGATTTCACGCATAGTGTGCCTTTCTCCCTTCCACGCAAAGTACTTGCTTGAAATGTTAAGTGATGGAGGGCTCTCCATACTCCCCAGGTACTACACTACCTTGTTTAGAAAATGTTTGGCTTTGCTTTCAGCCTGCATTTGTCTGGTATCCATGTCCAACCTCTAGATTCTGTTTTGTGTTTGCCTGTAAATTAGAAACCTCAATTGTCAGAAATCTTCTTTCCATATGGATGTATGTAGAGGCATGAGGTCTCTTTCTAATCTAAATGGATGAGCCTCATCACCTCCCATCGAGAGGGAGGCTATCCAGCCTGCATCCTACCATTCTTGCCACTTTTCACCTGAATGCTTTCAGTGAGTCAGCAAGCACCGTGTGACTCAATGAAAGCACACGTAGGGCAAAACAGCCATGGACTAAATTCAGGGCTTGCTAAAGAACGTGCAGGTGTTATTCTGGGGATCAACAAACCTTCTAATGATAATACTGCATGGATTCTGGCCAGAAAGTTGTGCCCTGCTGAAGGAAGGTGGGAGGAGGGCCTGGGAGCAATGCAGCAGGATTTGGAAAGAAAGAGTTGGCTCCTTGGAGGCACAGCTTCACAGGATTCACAGCAGGGCAACAAGGAAGGCTACTAGAGGGGGACTGAGTCTGTGCGTAACCCTAAATAAGATAGCTGCATGTTGTGGAGGCAACAAACAGTACAATAACCTGCCCCTTGGAGTTGTCTTCTCCAGTTCAGCTGTGAGGTACCACTATTGCTCTGAAACAGCCAGAGAGGCAGACTGCCTTCCTAGAGGCAGAGCAGCTCCCATAGGGCCTGCCAGGCTTGTTGAAGTCAGAGCACAAGATGCCCTGCAAGCATGGAGCACAACAGAGGAATCCACAAGAAAACCCTCCTTATTTTGAGAGAAGCAGGTCAAGGTAGAGAAAGACATACTGAAAAGGCTGGGATGGTGAGATACTGATGCAAAGGACCTGACGCAATCATCTCAGCACAGTTCCTGTTCCTCCTGGCTTGTGTGAGTGTTTCCTCAATGCATGAGACATACATTCAGAGGGTGACACCACTCCTTTCTCTACCCTTCCCATGCCCAGGAGCACTTCTGACCGTGAGAAAGTTCTGACATGCAAAGAAGACTCCTGTAACAACGCCTTGCTTGCTGTCAGCTGAAAGCAAGTGACACCCTCTCTAATGACTAGTTTCAGGAAGAAAGCAAATACACAAGGATGCGCTCACCTGGGACAGGTGTCTCCCACGGGTGGAATTGGTGGGGCTTTTCAGCACATGTGTTACTAGCTCTGTCACCAAGGTGAGGACACGTCCTACCTGGGGGATCGGAGGGGCCTTATGGACCTTCATCCTAGCAGATGCTGCTCTGAATATTGTGCATCTGGACACTGCTTGTGTAGTGCAGGTGTATTTCCCAAAGACTTCTCACTTCTTTTGTGAAAAGGTGCAAAATCCTTTCTATAGCATCCACAAGTGGGGAATGGAGCAAGAAGTAGCTCCAAAGCTTTATTTCTCCATATTTTCTTAGGGTTGCTGCCCCATAGACTAGAGCCGATGTACATACTGAAGACCCTAATGCCCCCTTTCCTTCCCATTCCCCCTGTACTTGGCGAATGGCCCCATGGGAGCTTCTGGCTGGCAGAAGCAGAGAGCCACGTTGCACATGTGAGGGTGGTTTGGGAGCCTGGCTCACAGCATCCAGAGGGAGTGTCTGCCACCATCAATAGCGTTTCCAAAGAAAGGAGCCAAATCCACCCACATGGGTCACGGAGTCTGTGTCCTTCTGCCACATGCCTTCCCTCTCTCCTAGCCCTGGCAGGGCCCTGTTGTTCCTCATGTGTTGCCCTGCATGCTGAGGAGACTTGCCAGTGCCTGCCAGGCTCTGTGGATCTGGCTTCAGATCCGAAGCATCTGTCCAATCCAGGCAGTCAGGGGGAAGGACTAGGATTTGTGCTGTGATTTGGTTTGACAGAAGGGGTGGGAGTTGTAAGGTTAATCAGAAATCTGCAGATCCCTGTAATGTGATCGAAAGGATATGCTAAAAATAATAAATCAGTAATACATAGGGATCTGGTTCATGGAAAACACAAAATAGAAGAGGGCTTTCTAACCCAATGCTGTGGGGTTTTTTCCATTCTACAGACTTCCCATGTTTGTTTTCCCCATAGCCACAGCTTTGTGGTTCTCTGTAGAAGTAAAATCATTGTTATCTCAGCATCCCCTCCAGATGCGCCAGGCTTTGCTCCAGCCTCAGAGGCTGGTAGGCACTTGTAAGACACAGAGAGAGCCCAGAGTGAATCCCAAGCAGCTGGCTTCCAATGTTTATCCATCTTCTCAAAACCTGAGGCTGTTAAAGAGACCTTTAAGTTCCACTCTGTTGCTCTTCCAGAGATCCCCTGTGGCTTCCCTTGCCTTGGGTGTGGGCTTGAAAGCTCTTCTTTTAGGCAGGGTGTACGTGCTTTTGAAATGAAACTAATAATTACCTTAAAGGTTTAAAACGCTGGTCTTCTGTCCGCAGAGGGGGCCGCATGTACAGAGGCAGGAACAGAGACCAGAGAAGTGGCTTCCCTTAAGCAGTGGGATTTCTCACAGCAGCGATCTCTCCTTCAGAAATTTAGATCCAGATACAGCAATGTCCTTAACTATGAGTTTAAATTTAAGCATCTGGATCAGCTAAAGCCCTCATGAGCTGCATACATGGCCCAGCAGAGCTTGGGGTGGCATGGCACACTGCTCTCTGCATTCCAGAGAAAGTAGCACATAGGGCAAGAAAATCCTCAGCATCATTGTACAAAACTATGGAAGATCCCAGCAGCCCTGTTTTCTGGCATAATTTGGCTGAGGAAATATCAATAAAGAGATGAGGAACTGTCAGCCATGATGTCCAGGACCTTTGCCTCTCCAGTGCTTCCCCCATCTTCAATAAATCTGCTAGCATGGCAATCAGGAGCAGTTCCTCAGGAGTGGAAGAAAACAAGTGCTTTTCCTGTCTTTAGGAAGATCGAAAAGGAAGATATGAGGAAGTACAGGCCAGCCAGCCTCACCTCACCTAATCCTGGAAATAATTTCCTACCCATGAAGGACAAGAAGGCTATGAGGAGTAATCAGCAGAGAGTTACAAGGGGAAAATCATGCTTAACCAACTCAATAACACTTTGCAATGAAGTGCAGGATGGAGGAAGTTACCATGCCAGCTGTGAGCCACACCACTTGCTTGCATGATTTGTACAACCTTGTGTGGCAGAGGATGCGATGCTGGGAGAAGCCAATCATGAACCCCAAGGGATGAAACTTGGGAAGCTGGGATTCTGGGGAACTGCTACCAAAGGGTTGGGCCTTCCCACTGTCCTGGGAGACTGTCCATCCTGCAGTGTGCAACAAGAATTTAGGGGAAATTTCATCTCTGCTTAGCCTGGACATCAGGATGTAAGCACCTTCTCGGATGACTTCCAAGATGCCTTAATGAACTCATCAGTCAGCTCTTGATGGCTGTTTGTCTGCCTGTCATAGATGAAAAACCAGCCAGCTGCTGTGTCTCAGTGGTTTTGGTGCTTCTGTTTCCGTCTTTTCTTCCTTTTCCTTCAAACACCTCCTCTCCATCCAGAGGCTTTCCTGAAAAGACGTCAGGTTTTCCATCACTGGGAGGAAGAGAGAGGGCAAGACCTGCACGCAGCAGTCTTTGACACCAGCTTGTCCTCTCCTGGTCGGTGAGAAGGAAGTGAAACAGACACCAGGCTGGGGTGTAGCCTTCGTGCTTGACACAGAAGAGCCACTCGTGCAGGTGAAGGAGAGATTTTCAATCTGTCCATTTGCATCACTCAAAACCTAGAAGCCTCCCTCTTATCCCACATTAAGCAATCCTCTGTTTTTGTTTTGGAAGGCCCATCCTTCTCAGATACCCTGTCCTTGCCGGGCCATCAGCTGGGCACGCTGCTCTTTTGCTGACATTTGACGACTTTGGAGCTGAATTAGTGTCTCTGTCCTGCCCTGCCAGCAGCGCGGTGGCACCGAGCAGTGCTTGGTGCAGATGCAAGGGAAATTGATGGCACTTTAATTATTACTACTTTTTTCCTGGCTTTCAGCTGCTTGAATCTAATCAGAACAAGAATGCTGTTACCTGTCCTGGGTGCTGCGCTGGCAGAGCAAGCTGGCTGCTGGTACCTCCCTGCTTCCTAGAGGGAATGTGATCTGGCAGTGGTGGTCCTTGAAGAGCGTCAGACAGAGCAAAGGCAGTGTGAGAGACAGCTTTTGTAAACCAACCAGAGACCTACATTGCAACCTGCTGCAGATATGGAAGGTGTCCAGCATCACCATGGTTGGGATCATGTTCCTGCCTTTTCTTTCACAGACACACTGGTGCACACACACAGAAACTTGGTATAATACAGGAAACCATGTCCCTGGCGTTTTCAGACCTCCCTCCATCAGCAAATGATAACACATATGACCCCACACACAGTCCCATGCATGCAATTCCAAAAACATCCCGAACATTTTCAGTGGGAAGGAGATGTTGATGCTTCAGCTGAAATGGCAGAGATATTTCAGACAGAAAATGGGGTGTTTCAGAGCTGGGTAGAACCATCCCATGGGAAAATCATTGCTTTTGACAATGGCCACCACACGTTACTTTGACAGAATAAAAGACAATGAAGGCCATGCTGAGCAATGCATTCAGGTGGTACCACATTTCTCGTCAGGCATAGTTATTTCCAGTCATGGGCAGAACTCAGCCAGGTGAGAGCATGCTGCAGCTGAAATCCTTAGACAAAATAAAGAGGTGCCTGTACACCCCAGCCTAGACAGCCACTCCAGCCGTCAGTCACCTGAAAAAAGGCAGTGGGAAGTAAGAAGCACTTCTCATGCTGTGTGATGGATGCTCCCTCTACAAGGAGGATGGCCTAGCTCAAAGGTGGGCCTAGAGATAAACTCCACTGATGCATTGGAAGACAGTGCTGGGTTTGGAAAAGATCTTCAAATAAATCAGCCCTGGCTTCTTTCAATTTGCTTGTACCTGGAATGGGGGCAGTCACTGCAGTAGTCTCCTAAGAATTCACGAGATGCAAGTACTTCCATGACTAGTATCTCAGTCATGGATATCTTGCACTCAACCAAGTGGAAAACAAAGATGTGGAGCTCAGCCAAGTGCCTTTAAAACATATCTTGTCCCCCTTTGGTTAAAACCCCATTCTCCCTGGTTTTTGCACACAACAGAGCATTCACACACGTCCCTGCCCCAGCACTGATTTGACCTGTGTTGACCGAATTCCATGCAAAATCTTGAGGCAAATTCACCTCTTGTTTATCAGCAATCCCCATTCCCTGACTGCTTTTGAGTTGATCCCTGATTTTGAGCACCTGTTATTTGTAACACAACCCAGCTGTTGTCGAGGTACCTCAATGAACCAAAATGTCTTAACCAAAATGAAGACTAGCGTGTTCATTAAGAAGACATGCTAAATTTGAGTTAGGACTTTCATGTAGCACCAAGATTTACTGCTGGACATCGCCAGCCCACCATATCCATTTTCCTTGTCTCATTTTGCATGTCAGGATCTTGGATCTTATCAGGAGAGCAATTTGTGACAAAAGTCTCAAGAAAAGGGTGACAGAGCATGGCACTGGAGTCCTACTGAAAGAAAACCCAGCGAGGCCTTATGTGCAGGGCAAACATCATTCTTCTGACAGTTGATATTGGTGTGAATCAGAGCAAACCACTTTGATTTCTTGTCCCATTTTCTGATTTTAGCTCTTAACTGTCCCTTGCCTTCCTTGCAGGGTTTCTTCTGTTCATGTCCCCCCCAAAGACAGAGATCTGGCAGTGGCATGACCCAGATTTGGTGAAACTTTGTGAACCAAAACCATTTCGGATTTCTCGGCGAATATGCATTGGTAAAGGAGCTGAGTAGCCCTTTGCATACACCTGAGGTGTCATCAGCACACACAAACACACCCATGCACACCGATAATGCACGGGTACTCACACAGTAATTAGAGACAGCCATTGTAAGATGCACAGAGGTTTATTAGGAACAGTAGAAAATAAAATAAACAACTATTAAGAGCAGCCCGGTAGAGCTCTATTAACTCTGCAGGAAATATTTGTCCTTTCTGACAGGATGACAGGTTTACACTGACATTAAATACAATCATTTTGTCTCCACAACCCATTTCAGTGATAATTTTAGGGCCAAAATTTTCCTGCTTCAATTTAATTTTCTGGCACATTCAACCCCATCCTTTGGGGTAGGTGTGGGCACCTCACAGGTTTGTAAAGCTACAGAAGAGTTTAGGTGGAAAGGGAGGTCTGGGTGTTTCTGTGCCCCTCCTCTCCCCAACACCCTCACAGCCAGGTCAGATCTGATGGTGGATGGTCCCCAAAGGTGTAGATGCCACCATGCCTCTCCAGGGCTGCCATGCTCTCCTGGTGCAGATTTATTTCCTCCTGTCCCATCAGTGTTTGCCTTACTTCATGTCTTTGCTCTGATCTCAGCTGATATCTCAAGCATGGGTTGTTCCTTTTCCTTCTAGATCAAGCAGCTCTGGCTGGGCTGTGTTTCATCTCCTTTCTCTTGACTTTGGGGAAAGGAACTATGGCGTTGTCCTAGCACAAGGTAGATTGCAGTCCACATTCATTGGGGAAAGGAGAGGCAGGGAATAGCAGAGAGACCAGTAGTGTGAGGATCCGAACCCAAGATGCAGATTAAATCTTCCGCTTGTATCTGGGTATCCTGTATTTTTGCTTTTGGGCAGCTCTGCATATAGCTTTTTCTAATACGTGAATCATCTAGGTATGCTCGTTAAAAATTAGGTCATTTAATTGAAATGCTAAATATGGCCTAGGATACAATTTCTATTTTTACCACATCTGGGTTTAGGACAAATAATTCCCTCCCTTGATGGTGAGCAGAATGCTGCTCAGGACACATTACATGGGAGTTTCTCTATCACTTCACAGAGTGAGCACTGACAGGATATTCACCACTTTGTTTTGTGTAAGCTGTCCACTACTGCGCTGTGTTTTCCAACCATTCAAGACCAGGTTTCACTTTTGACTGTAAAATAAACCAAATTGCATTAAAAAACACCAAAACCCAAAACCCAAACCAGAATCAAAACAAAAGCAGAAGGGTCCCTTAAGCTGCATAAAGTTGTGTTCACTCAGACCTGCCTGAAGGAATGGACAGACCATACCTGGCAAAAGGTGATCGAGCAGTCTGTGAGGCCCATGTTAGGAAAGGGAGCTGGGTGACTAATTTTAGGTGACTCCTTTCTTGCTCACTCTCTGAAAACACAAAGTCCTCTTGATGCAGAAAGCTGCCTTGCCGTCAGAAACGGGTGCGTGTTGCTCCTTGTATGGATGGGCTCTGTGCCCAAGGAGGGGTGGATATCAGGCTAGGCCAACGTCAGACACGCTTGTTGGCTGAGTGGGACAAGTGTCTGGTGTCTCTTGAGATGGAACAAACAGGAGATCAATAAAAGCAACAATCTAACCTAGAGCATGAGATGCATGGGGAGATGCATCCTCAGCATTTTACTACTACCTTTGGGATCTGTCTAGATCACTGGCAGGACCAAGACTCTGCTATAGCAGGTACCAAGCAGGAATTAGCAATATTACCCTCCGGGAAGAGGTGGTCAACAGGGTCTTGATGTTCTCAGATGTAGACAGATTTTTGCATTCAACAGCAGGAGAGTCTTGAATTCAATGAAGGCTAGAGCCAGGCAGCTCACCTGGACAATGGTATTGGAGGAATCACAGGCCAAACATTGACAAGAGGTTTGCATAAAACTTAATGTTTGGAGCGTGTACAACTTGCTCCCACTGCTGAATATTCTGAAAGCAAACCAAGCTCTGTTAACAGGTAAAACCTGAGCATCACATCTATTTGCTTCTGTGTGTCAGAGTGCAGATGGGCAATGGAAGGGAATGAGAGAATGTGGACTTCTCTCCTGCCAAGGCCTGCAGGGTTGCTCCCCTTTAACCACACCAGTTTCCTCTGGTCCTCAACAGGTATCTTTCAGATAAAGGTGATTGAAAGAAGATGCCAAGTAAAGAAACTGCTTGAAGGGGTAGAAAGACCAAAAGACCAAAGTGTTGGAGATGTCTTCCCATGTTGTAGAAGTCACACATGGACACCCAAGTTCATCATGACAATGAATGATGGAAAGAAATCTCTTTCTTGGAAAGAAATGCCACAAAAGCTTTGGATCATGTTGTAATTCTTCTCATTCTCTTCTGATTTGTGCATATTTACCCCTCCCTTATCTATATACCTGGTATATAGCTCCTGCTGCTGTGATGATAGGCACCTGCAAATGTGCAGATGCAGATGAACAGCAAATCCAGCCCTGCTGCAGGTAACAGGAATTTCCACCCCAGCAACAGCAACTTTATTAATTCCCCGAATCACATTGGCTCAGGATTAATTACGCAAACCATGATAGCGCACACGGGCCCTATGAGCTTGTTAATGATTCATGTGCATTTTAGCCTCTGGGAAGAAAAAACCAACAGGAGGCCGGGATGGTGCCTTCAAATCAAAGGTGTAGTTCGGGCAAAATGGCATCGCTTTCTTCTCTGCCTCTTCACATTAGCGATTGATCTTTCTCCCGGGGACCTTTCCATAGGGGTCACAGATATGCTCCAAGATAAAAAGAAAAGTGTTTTGGGTATTTTTTCTGGACAGTTTTGTTTGTAGTCTTATGACATTGCTACTTGGAGGGAATTTTCTTCTTAGGCAGGAAGCCCTGTGTAGGTTTGTGGTATTCCCAGGTCAACATCCTATGGCCATAGTTCGCATGAGACCAGCACTACTCAGCCCATCCATCCTCTCTCTACTAAGGCCCAGGAAAAAATGCCTTACAAGAAGTAAAAGCATGGGGCTAGCATGTTCTGATGCTATCTCAGGCTACTGTCCTGACCTCTGGGTGTGTGGGACCGATGGAATTCCTGAAGCAGAGACTCTGTCTTTGCAGTTAATATCCCTTGATGGATTTTTATGTCATGAATTTGTCTAATTGCTCTTTGAACTTGAGTGAGCTTTTAGCATGCACAACATCCTGTGGTTCAGTGTGTCCATGCTTTAACTATGCACTGCGCAAAGATGTCCCTTCTCTGGAAACTGTCACCTCGTGTCCTTTGCTTCTCCCAGCCCCTGTACCATCCTGGCTCATTGACACGTGAACCAAGCAGCTCTGGCCCGAGTGCTACTTCCCCCTGTGACTCTCCTCCTGCCTACTCTCCTTTAAGAAATCACCCACAAACACACACTAACGACACTCTGCTGGATCCAAACTTAATTTTATATGGCAGGGAAAATCAACATATTTTTAAGACAATTGAAGAGCTTTGCCAGCGTGGTACTGGACATCACTTTGGGTTTGATTCAGCCAAGTGGTAAGAGCCTGCACAGCTCTTCCTTTTGTGGTCCTACTAAGTCAGCTTGTGCAACAGCGATCAGCCTATGGAATGAACG
This sequence comes from Coracopsis vasa, assembly GCA_026283785.1. Classification (NCBI taxonomy): domain Eukaryota; kingdom Metazoa; phylum Chordata; class Aves; order Psittaciformes; family Psittacidae; genus Coracopsis; species Coracopsis vasa. Next base: position 4,751 of record JANHGB010010229.1, on the reverse strand, counting down.
TGTCCGGGATAGGATCACCAGAATATTTATAGATATTAAAGGAGATGATCCTTGAGCCATGAAGGAAATTGAATAGCAATGAGACATTCTGTTAAGAACAATCTCTTCTGAAAGAAGCCCAGCTCCTGGACCATGTATCTGAGATCATACAGAGAGTCCTGGTAAGCCACTGCACTTACAATTTGGTAAGCCACTGCACTTACAACCTCCATAACCATAACACAACATCAGTCAAAGTCTTCACATCCATAGTTTGCTGATGGCAGATTGAAAAGGTTCACAGTAGGTGATTTTGAATCATTCATAAGGATAATGACTGTGGCTTAATGCTCTTTTTTCAGAATAAACCTCACACCTTATTGGTGCCATCAGCTACAAACAACCCCTCAACACCAGCTGCGATGCACTGTGTGGTAGTAACTTGCCAAGTGCACAGCTGAGCTGCTACAGTACTCTGTCATGGTCTCCTCAGGTTAGAAGTAGGGTCAGGCAAAGAGAAAGACCTGCCATAGAAGGACATTTGTTAACAAGCCCAAATATCCATCCTCTTTGGAAAGGTGATTTTCTGGTGTAAAGTAATTGGCCTCGCTGAAGGTGGGTTTTTTCTCTTTCACAGGTAGCCTTCATCAACTGCACTGTTGCCCTCCATGTCCCTGGCTTCCTCTCCACTCGGTTTTTCTGCCCTTCCGTTATCTTATAAGTTGTTGCATGGGTTTGGAGAAAACTTGTTAGAAGTCCTAATCCATTTACACAATTCAGGAGGCTTTACCGTGCTGCTGAAGGTGACTCATCCATCAAATGAACTTTTGGAGCTTTCTGGGGACACCTGCAAGGATCATGCTCTGTTGACCTTTCTTTTATTTCTCTTAGTCATAGAGGAAAGAATGGACCATTGCTGCTGAATGTGTCTATAGCTCCCAAGATTAATGCCTTAAAGTGGCAAGAAATTCCTGTGATGTTTTCTAGCCGACTCCATTATGTATGTATCGGTTGCTCTGATTTTCTCCACATCCTGCATGGCTGATCTGACCTGCCTGTTAAATCTATCACACCCAAGGCCCTTTACCAGAATCTGAGAGCTGTTCAAGGATAACTGTGTTTTGTGGGCTTAGGGTTTAGGGGTTTTAGGTTGTATTTTTAATAATTCTGTTGTTTTTCAAATACGTTTGAGAGTGCTGTGCTGACTGAACAGTGTCACAGGTAGGCTGGTGGTGCCTGTGAGATACCCCAACTATAGCCAGAGAAGCCAGTTTAATTGCACTAATTAAACTGTTGAAGAAGGCTTGCGTGGAAAGTAAAGTGTTGGTTCGTTGGGTGAATTTTCTACTGGCCTGAAGGATGCTAAATTACCCGTCTCTTCCTGGTCTGTCTTCCCTGGCAGGTCAATGTGGCAGGTCAATGTGGCAGGTCAATGTGGCTTGTAACTTGAGTTACAAGCTGGCACTCCAGCATGAGTCCCATCAAGAATGCCGGCCTCGTTGAAGTGTGGTTGGGTTTAACTGTGATATGCTAAAGGCTAGCTTTTTTAACACTATAAACCCTCTTTCCCAACCCAGAGTTCAACACCCTTACACTGATGTGGTGGCCTGTGTTGAAGATTAAGGCCCAGTAGCCTCCCAGATGCTTAGTAAATCTAGACTTGATCTTGCTAAAGGTCTCACATGAGATGGGTAATATCAAACAGCCAGTATCTCAAAGCAGGACATCCGAACTCCTGTTGTGCTGATGCAGAGGAGCATCTGCATTGGATGATTCATCTGAACTGTCTTAGGAAGGATGAATCACTGGCTGGCAGTGGCTGGGTCTCTGCCTTGCCTATGACATGAGAGACGGGAGTTGCAGCCTGGGCCTTCAATGTTCATCCTTCAAGATGGACCTTCACTGGTTTCCTGAGACATAGGTTGAACAACCTGTGCTTTGCTGCCCTGAGAGCCAGGAGCAGCCTACAGGTCCCAGCCATGACTTAATTTTAGGTACTGCCTTGAGGAGATCTCTTCACTGGGTTTTCAATCCTAGGATACAAAGGCATAGCGCACCCCAGGATTTGAAAGGAAGGAGGATAAAATCAGAGAGGAATTGTTAGCTGGACCAACAGCTCATAGCATGAAGTGGGCTCTTTGTCTTGCAGAGCCTTTACCAGAAGCTGCGCATCTCTAGGTATGGCTAGCAGTCTCCCCGTCACATGCCAAAGACTTCTCTGTCTCATTAGGAAACAGGAACAGGAGGGGTCCTGAGTGCTCTTAACAGAGGACGTCCTTCCTGAAATACTGATTATTTGCCAGTGACAGGTAATGTCTAGCAACAGTTGACATTTAATTCAAGGCTGAGCCATCGCCTGCCTGGGAAGAGCTGAGCTGAGCTCCTGCCAGGTTCTTCTCTCAATTTGATTTTCTTTAATTAAGTAAGCAATAGGTCTGCAGTGTCTTCTTCCTGATGTCCTGATTAATTACCTGCATGTGTGTAGGGTGTCCTGCCTGAGTCTGATGAGTGGCTGGATGTAAGGGAACATTGATAAGAGCCCTGTCCCTTCACTCGTTCAGCTTTGAGTCAATGCTGTGACTCTGTCTGTGCATGGCCCTCAGCTGAACCACCTGACTTCAGTTTTCATCGCCTCCTTTTTCTTCTCTCTTCTCCCACCTTTCTTCTTAGCTTCACTGCTCCTCTGTGAGGAGCCATGTGTAGCTGTGGGGCTCCATACCACATAAGGAGCTGGCAGATGCAATCCTGATCCATTTGCCCCATTATCTTGTTATGGGTTTCTTTTATGGTCTTTATGTCATCTAGCCTACAGAGAAGCACTCCCGTCATCTTGATTCTGGCAACTGGCATACCAGTGATGTCTATCATTACTCTTCCATTATCTTCTCTTGGGCAGGAGCAGCTGTGGCAGTGGAGGCCTCTGAAAGCTCAGCTTCTTCCCTGTGCACACACTCCTGTGCACAGATTTGTAAAGGTTGGACTTGGTGATCTTAAAGGTCTGTTCCAACCTAGCTGATTCTATGATTCTATGGTTTTTACCTAGTCATACAGGCACACCAGAGCCTAGGCTTCTACATATAGGCTTGGTCTGGAGCACGTGGTAAAACAGAGTGTCATAACTCACTTTGGACTGCAACCCAGAGCAGTGACAGAAAACAGGCTAAATACTATGGCACCTGGAAAACAGTGCTTATTTCATGTTTTAAGTGACTTTCGAATAACAGTACCAACACATCAGTGCAAAGGAAACTAAAAGCCACATCCAGGGGCTGTGACATGTTTTGAGATGGATTGTTTTGAAGATTCTGCATGTAAAAAGCACATCTGTCTCCTTGGGTCAGAACAGACCCTTGCACGTTGATGGTCAGGGTGTCAGGGTTACAAAGACATCTTGTGTGTCAAGACAAGACAGGGCACGGTGTCTCCATCTGACTTCACAATGGGGTTTACTATTAAAGGGAAGCAGTGACATGGGACACTTCATCCTTTGAAGGGTGCAGTACACAAGGACACTGCATTGTGCAGGAGCATGAGCGCCATTTAGTTCCTCTTAATTCTCCCTTCTGCCCAGAACCTTTAAATCGGTTGCACATATCAATTAAGTACAGCTCACACACCCTATGAGGCAACTAAGTGCTATTTTACTTATTTTATTATGGATGGGGAAACAAATGTGTGGAGAGGCTTACTGACACGTGGCTTCAAAACCCCTGCAGAACACAGAGCTCATCGTCTTCGCTGCGTCCCCTGGGTCATCCTTCTCCCCTGTTGCTCCTCTGGGTGAGATGGGCTTACTTCATCACGTTCCCACTGCAAAAGTGCCCATCTCCAGAGAGTGCTCTAGGGGCTTCTTACATGGCCCTGGCTGAGCTAAGAGTGAGCCCCACAGAGTCTCAGTCACCCACACACAGTCTGCTTTTCATGGGCAGGAAAGCAGCAGAGTACCCACCAGCCAAGCAGCCTGTGTTAAGGTCTGAGGGTGCCCAGTGAGCACCGGTGTTATTGGTAGGGGCAGAGTAATTGGTTGTACTGATTAATTCTGGGCCTTGTGGGGGTCACATATTAGCAATAAACTGGAAATGCCAACTAGGCTGCACTCATGCTTGATTGATGCGGCATGATTTAATTAACCCAGGCTTACATTTGAGCATTGCGCATTAGCATCTGGTATTAAAAACTCTCTGAACTGTCTGAGCTTAGCAGCTACCTTAAGGAAGTCATTTGACATCTATTCAGGAGATTTAATTGTGCCATTATGTGCCTGTGCAAGGTACTGAGTGCCATTTAACCATTGCCCTTGCTAGCTGATTAATTACTAGGCCTGAGTGAATAAGTGCGGGAGCTCACTATATGGTTCTCCATGGCTGAAGCAGAGACAGTACCACGTTCAAGATGAATGCCAACCTGGTTGTGGCATGCAATGGATAAGTTTGGATCTGCAGGCAAAACCTGTTTGTTTTACTGGAGAGGCAGAAAGTATTAGGAGCTGGCATGAGCCAGAGAGGAGCAGTGTGTGAAGTAACCCAAGAAGCTTTCCAGCTCCAGGGCTTTTTGGGGAAAGAGGCCAGCACTTAAAATAGCTAATGCAAATGAATTTCAACACCAACAGACTATCCCCAGGGAGAGGGAACATTTTAACCAACATATTATGGCCACCTGTGAGCCTAGGCTGTCAGGATGTCTCTTCCCCCTTTGCTTTCTAGTCCTGGGCTCCCAGGGTGAACGAGATGGGTTAATTCAGCCGCCACTGCTAGGACTGAAGACGTTGTGAT